>SJYC01119098.1:0-13745 GCA_006408675.1 Madoqua kirkii
GTGCTGCGATTCATGAGTCGGACGTGACTGAGCGACTGAACTGAACTGAAGGACACCACTTTGTGGAGGAAAAAAGTACTCTTCCTTGCAGAAGAAATAATGCCATATCCTCTTCTTTATGACACAGAAATAAGATCTGTGTTAGTCAAGTAGGTTTCTTACCTTCCCAAGCTCCTCACTCTTGAACATGAGCCAGTGACTATCAAGACAGCGAGTCTGAAGCTTACTGTGCGTGCTCCACACGTCTGCTCGTGAACCCATAGATTCAACTCATCACCTGGGAACTGCAGAGCATTGTATGAAACCGAGGTTCTTCCTATTGGGCATAGAATGGAATAGCTTAGCAACTGGGGATGATTAATAAAACCAATAGCCCTTAAAAGGCAAAACTACTACCTAGAAAAAATTTACAAAGTTTATTAGCAGTTGCTGGAATTCTTTCAAGCTTTTTCTGTTAATGTCTCATGTGATGCATGCTTGCCAAATCCACGAGAGTTTTTAAAGAGAGCAAGAAATAAAGCCCGCATTATTTGAGTAATTTTGTAAAACAGCTCATGAAACTCTGTTTACTCATTCATTTTTACCAAAAAAATTAAACGTACATACCTTTGAGATTATGGGAAGAGTTTTTATTTTAGAAAATAAATTTCCTAAGTTCCAAGGACAATACTGATTTGGTTCAATTGAGCTTTTATTATATTACAATCTCACCTTGGGTCTTTCCTTTGTCCCTGCCAAGAAATCATTATTTCTTTCCAGAATTTGAATCACTTTCTTTACAAAGGAACTTTTCTAAAAAGGAAAACAAGCAACAACAAAAACACCACAGAATCAAAAGCCTAGATCACTGGGAAAATCTAAATATCACTTTACTGCATTGCACCGCAACTATTGTAGCTTGATGAGAAAATTTTAAAAACAGCGGATTTATTTATAGTGTGACAAACTCAATATGCTTGGAATTTTTAAGCTTCTCCTCCAGCAGCATTATAAGGTGGTGTTTTCTTCTTGACTCTCCAAATATGTAAAGGCAGTGTGTTTCAGAGACAATAAGAAACCTGACCTCAAATCCAGGGCACCTGCACTTACGGTCTTCACTCTTCACGTCTCCAAATTAACCTCTCGGATAATCAGTTCTTAGAGGTTTTAGCAGCTTTGAACACTGCTTTGTCACTGCTCAAGACAAATGGGGCCCAACTTAACCCCAGTTTTAGCTATGAAAAGCTGACAGCAAGCGCTATTTGTATGTGGTTAACTAGTAATTTTCGTAACGCAGCTTTTCGTTACTATATGGGGCGCTATAATTAATACCATCCTGGTATATCAGTTCTAATTCATATTTCACTCCAAGCAAAAACTTGGCAGCCTTGTTAGGGCTATAAAAAATAAGCAAAGCAATAGACCATTTTTAGAATGCCAAGAAGTTCTGAATTAAATTCCGGAATGATTATGTAAAATACGTGGCACAGTCAAGACCCCAGATCACAGTGAACTCAGGGAGGCACGACCCGTATAATAGAGCTCGTGGGAGGAAAAATGGGTGAAATACCCAGGATGACAGCACAGACCGGACTTGTCTATTAGGTAGGCAAGTTCACAGACTCTCAGGATAAGCCTGGTCCAGGTCTCTGAAAATCCACGATTGTCCCAGGTGGTATCAGTGGTAAAGAATCCGTCTATCAATGCAGAAGACTCAAGAGGTATGAGTTCGATCCCTGGGGTGGGAAGATCCCTTGGAGAAAGGAAATGGCAACCCACTCTAGTATTCTTGGCTGGAAAATCCCCATGGACAGAGGGGTCTGGCGGGCTACGGTCCGCAGGATCGCACAGAGTCAGACACAACTGAGCTACTGAACTCATGTGAAGACGTGGTGTGTACGGTGAGAGGGAGCGTATGCGTCAAGAAAAGCATGCTTTTCCGTGTCATTGTGTCTTTATAGATGAGGGAATTGGAGCATGGAGAGGCTGAATGAATTACTGAGGTCCATACGTGAGTTGATGTAACAGGTTAGGATGGGAAAACTCAGAGCAGTACCTGCCACACGGTAGGCATTTAACCCTGATGGAGTGATTCAACAGGAAAGCGCGTCCTGAAAGGCCGAGAAAGACTGGCCTGGGCTGCGATATGCTCTGGGGTGAGCAAGAGGTCAGCCTCGCGTGGATTAGCCTGACATTCAAGTCAGCTGTAGGGGCAATTCGGGGTCCAGCTTAGTCCAGACACTCTGGAAGAGACACAAACTTGACATCTGTCTCCTTGGGTTTTTTTTTTTTTCTTCCCAGGAATTACTTCTATTCCCATAAAGGTGGTGAAACTAAATCCAAGTGAGGAGAGAGAAAGTGAGGGAGGGAAGGGGAGAGGGGAGGCAGGGCAGGGCTGATGGGGGGGGGTGGTGGGGAGAGAGAGAGAGAGAGAGAGAGAGAGAGAGAGAAGCAGGGTCGCTCATCTGGCCTTAGCATCTGGCCAGCTGGCTCACGCAGGACAGCCGGTACGCCTGGCTCTCATCCTCAGCTCATCTGTGTCCGAAACGTGGCATAAGCTGGAATGGAGTGAAAACGAGGGGTCACGTTATGTTCATTCGTTAAACATAAGCACTCTTAAGAAGACATTTCTTTGTTTCCACAGCCAAACACGTTTTACCTAAAGAACAGCTAAGCGTCACATTTGTCTTGGCCAGATGGGTTTTATGTAGCATGTGTGGGTCATTCTGTTAGTAGAGACCTACCCTTCCATCTGGATGAAGTTTAACTTACTAAACCGAGTTACACAGCGGTATAAAGACAAGGAGGAGCCACGGGAGAGAGGGGGAGAGTGCGTATCGAGCACTTTTCACGTCAGTTGTTCCCAGGAATGATCTGTTACGTGGGAAAACAACCTAGATTCAAACCAGGTGAGGTAAGTGGGAAAGAGTCTTGAAACTAAATATAAAATTATGTTTTCTTTCAAAGAACAACATGTTACCTTTGAAGCCGGTGATGCGTTTGGTTGAAATTTTAGCATCTTTCATACATACCCAGATTTCATAAGACTCTTTCCTGAAAGGTGTACTAAAATGTATCTATTTTAAAAATGTGCATAAGGTTTATCTCCTTGGCTTTGTGTAAGTCAAGGATAAGCTCCAAAACTTCTAGGACATGCCTATGCTTGGAGCAATTTTACTTTCTTTTTTTAGTTTTCCTTTTTTGATTACACAGTTGCTTGAAGATCTTAGTTCCTCAGCCAGGGGTCAAGCCTGTGCCCCCTGCAGTGGAAGCAAAGATTCTTAACCACTGGACCACCCTGGAGTGAGTTTTCTCTACACACACACACACACACACACACACACACTTCGTTTGCTTCATCTAATCAACCTTGGTGGCTCTGACTCCTGGGGTTGAATAATTCTCTGTCATGGGCTTCCCAGGAGGCATGGGTTCGATCCCTGGGTTGGGAAGATCTCTGGAGGAGGGCATGGCAACCCAGTCGGGCATTCTTGCCTGGAGAACAGCCATGGACTGAGGAGCCTGGAGGGCTGCAATAGTCCATGGGGTCGCAAAGAGTCAGACACGCCTGAGGTGATTTGTCAAGCACACATGCAGGTCATGGGGCGTCCTGCGCTTCTTAAGATGCTTAACAGCACCCTTTATCCACTCACTATATGCCAGTAGCATCCTCCAGTGGTGACAGCCGAAAATGGCGCCAAAGAGGACCAGGTGCCTCTGGGTAGCAAAATCTACCTCGGCTCGGCACCCTTGCTCTAAATCAGCGTCCATAGTGCAAGACCGTTCAGACTAAAGCTCTCGCTCTGGTCCTGGGGAAGCTGAAGGAGGCCCGGCTATGACCCGCATCCCCAGCTGTGGCCGTGAGCGTCCAAGTGACTTCCGGCCGTGACTTCCTCCGCTGCACCCTCACCTGTGCGATTCAAGATCGGTTCCTCCCCAATTCCTCTCCTTTCCATTCTCAAAAATAAACCTCCAAAAGCCAGCATTCTGAGAAAGACGAAATAGTCCAGCTTGAGAGGATGTGATCAGCACTGCCATCAGTGTGTCCCCTCCCCTGCCTGGGCGCCAGCGTCGGGGCTCACGTTTACCTGTGATGTTGCCGTTTATCAGGACACGGCCAGGCGGGCCGTGTTATTCCGGGATGGCACGTGGAATCCGAGGACCAGAAAGGGGAGGAGCTTGCCCGAGACAGCACAGGCCCCGGCAGGCAGAGCGCAGTGGGGCTGCTCGCTGCTTCAAACCCGCCTTCCCCTGAGCATCAGGGTGCTGTTCCCTCCACCGCTCCAAGCCCTTGGGCGTGGTCCTGGGGGTGAGCCCGAGTCAGGGTGCTTCCGGAGCCCCAGGCTCAGCCCCCAGCCTCCTCTGACCCATGTCCTCCTCTGCATTCAGACCTGGGTTGCTGCTTCTGAAGGCTGGTTGATTTAGGATACGCCCTTTCCCGCGTAATCAGCCCCCCACCGCCCAGGGGATTTTTACGTCTCACTGAATAACTGACAGGTAGAACTTCTCAGAGGCCTTGGACAGGTCTGCCTGGAAGCCCAGAGGCAGAACCATCACCCCTGATGGTGTGGGGGGACAGCAGGGGGCGCTGGGAGCTCAGATTCCCCTCCTCATCCTTCCTCCCCCGCCCCGCCCCCTCGCCATCCCCCTCAGCCTTTGAAGCTGGGGTTCAGGGTCACCCGGCGGGTCCAGGGAGTGGGGGGTTTACTTCTGCTTTCAGTCAAGGACCAGGCAGCTTCTCTCAATCCACGTGGCCTGCAGCTTTAAAAATAAAAGCCCCCCCACCAAAAGTGATTTTTGTTTCCCTCTTCCTCCAGAGAGGCACAGAGCCAAGTCCTATCTGCTGGAAAATAAACTCCCACGTAAAAGCATATGCTGTGCATTCCTGTGATGACGGCGGGGTTGGTTTTGACAGAGTGCTGGCTGGGAGAGCCGGGCAAGGCGGTGGACAACCGCCCTAGTCTGCACTTCCCCGGGGTCGGGTCGGGAGGGAGGCCCCGCTGATGCCGAGGTGCTGGGGCGCTGGGGCGCTGGAGGGGGGGGCGTGAGTGTCGCTCACCTCAGCAGTGACTCCCCAGGGGTGTTGACATTAGGTTGTTGCCTCTCTGTCTGTCTCTGTCTGTCTGTCTGTCTGTCTGTCTCACATACTCAAACACACACACACATGCACACTCCCAGATGCCACTGTCCGGCACACACACCTGCCTCTTGCCTTTCTGCATGAGATTTTGAACACCACGGCTAATCTGCGAAGAATAGAATACAGAGCTGTCACTTGCCAAGTCACAGGGATTAATGAAGAAGGAGCCCAGAACCCAGGTGAGCGACAGCCTTGCAGTCCTTCTAAAGGGAAACACAGACCCAGACGCACGGCCTCTGCTGCCCCGGGGCCAGGAGGGGGTCACCACACACACACACACACACACACACACACACACACACACACGGCCTCTGCTGCCCTGGGGTGAGGAGGGGGTCACGACAGACACACACAGACACACAGACACACACACACACACACACACGGCCTCTGCTGCCCGGGGCCAGGAGAGGGTCACGACAAAGCTCCTCTCGTGTGGAAGACCTGCCCTCGGTACCCTGACTGCAGGCAGGGGTCACACGCCAAGGGCCAGAGGCAGTGGGAACCAGCTGGCAGGAACAGCCCACCAGGAACCGATCTCCTGTGGATGCTCCTAATAGTCTGATCACAGCATTTAATTCCTTTGATTAAGAGCAAAATAAATACTCTCATTTAAGCGTCAGCACAAACTAGAAGCAAGACACACGTGCGGTGCAGGCTGTAGGCCGTGAATGCCCAAAGGGATCAGAGTTCAGAAAAACCTGGATGTAACCCCACATCTGGGCTTCAGATGAGAAGTTCGGGGCGATTTCTTCATGTCTTCTGATCCACTCATTGAAGTATAAGTGTGAATGCTCTTCTCACACTTAAGGGTTGGCTTATATGTTAACACAATGACATAGGCAGTGACGGCAGAGAAGGGCAGGAGGGAACAAGATGGGAGTTTAAAACCACAGTGTGACAAACTGTTATGTAGGTCGGAAAAATATCTGGGTTTAATTTAGGCAGAGAGTTCCATTTATACTCACATTTCCAAAATATCTCTATTTTTAGCCTTTCTTCCCCAGGAAGTGGAGGAACTTGGATCTCCCGGAGCGTCATTAAATACAAATGTTCTTGCAAAACCGGGAGTCACTTGGTGAGGAAGGAAATCACCCTGGCAGTGCCCCTCAAGGCCGTTCACCAAGCAGTGGGACTCGCTGAACGGACAAAACGGGGAAACTCGGCATGACGATCACGCAGGGAGCTGGGCGAATGGGCTGGGAGAGCTTCGATGCGAAACCGGGTTACAGAGAAAACGTGTGACATGCCTACGCACCGTGGGTGGGGTTAGAGCTGTGTGTCACCAGGGACCACGGCTGACACGTCCTACCCAGAGCTCCGAAGTGTTCCTGTCTCACTGGCAGCTCACGCCATCCGAAGCCCGCCTGCCCCAAGGGCTGCTCGGTAATCTTAATATACCAAACTCAGCGTCTTTCCTTAACCACCCCCCTGCATCCATCCCCAGGGGTCTCGCTCTCAAACCAGTGGCCTTCATTCTGTTCCTGGGAAAGGCGGTCTCGACTCCTCACTTGCAAGTGTATCTTGATTCTCACTGTCTTTCCTCCCCTTCCTTCCTGTTCCCCTCTCTGCCGAGTTCATCCTTCTCAAAGCTGACCCAACAGTTCTCCCGTCTCTCTCTTTACTGTGGTCACCCTCTCTTTCTCAGTCTGGAATTGACCCCTTCACTGTGTAAACATGCGGTCTTCACATCTTTTAAAGCAACAGCAATAAAAAGATTAAAACCTGTTATCTTTGTTCTTGGATGCTGAATGAAGCCATAGAACTGAAAAGGAGGCAATAACAGATGCTGAGTCCTGCCCCCAGGGCCTCGGGTGCGAGACCTTGCCCCAAGGCCACAGAAGCGGGGCTCAGAGCCTCCAGAGCGGGCTGAGCCCCTTTGTAAGCATTGCCAAAAGACCCCATGATCATAACCACCAGGCTTCCTGACGCCGTGTTAGACAGAGATGCCCACCCCAGATCTCAACCGGTCGCACCCTAACTGATCACCTAATCCCTTTCCAGCAGGAATTGTCTTTGTCTTGAGACCTGGGATCGATCCCTGGGTCAGGAAGTTCCCCTGGAGAAGGAAATGGCACCCTACTCCAGTATTCTTGTCTGGAGAATCCCATGGACGGAAAAGCCTGGTAGGCTACAGTCCACAGGGTCGCAAAGAGTCGGACATGACTGAGCAACTTCACTTACTTACTTACTTACTTGAGGCTGTAAAAGTTGGCTCTTAACTCACAAAAATCGTCAGCTTTCCTTGGTTTGTGAGGAGGTCAGCGTGCTGTGCTCGCAGCGCCCACGTTCTCTCTGCTCTTTGCTCCTAATAAACTCACTGCCTTCTGAAAAGCTCTGTGTCTGGAAATTCTTCTCCAATCCACACTCCTACTGCCTCAACAATAGAATTTTAGGGTAGAGGTCAAGGCCCTTGTATTTAGATATGAACTTTAAGACAGAGAGAGAGGGAGGGAGAATCCTTTGAGCCAGGAGTCCCAAAAAGGGGAAAGAAGGGGAAAGCATTATCTGCACCCTCATTGAATTATAGTGAGTAGATTTCACAAATAAATGCATAATAATAAAAAATGCAACAATGAAAACCTTAGGATCCAGCTTGCCAACCCTTTCCTTAACCAGAGTCTCAGAGGTGACTTCCCATTCTGCCAAGACTGAATATTCAGGATGGCGTTCCAGGTGGGAGCGGCCATCAACCTAAACACCGTGCACGCAATCCCAGAAGAGCGCCTGGAGGAGATGTCTGCTGGGAACAGAGAGGGTCTGGAGACAGTGCCATGTAGTCCCTGTGGGGTACATGTTTTCAGAGAGCACATGAGAAGGGTGCAGAACAGAAGTGCATGACTTGTGGAGTGCACGAACCTGGCCATGCCTGCCCCTCAAGGGCATCACAGGCCCTCCTCATTCCTCTTATTAGGAAGTCCGGGGACTGATTCAGGAAGGGCACCTGCCCAGAGGGATGACGGAGGTCTAGGAGGAAACTTGGGAGACCCTGTGATGAGCAGAGCTGAGCCCCAAGACACCTGCCAGGGCAGCTGTGAAGGGCCTTCCCTGCGGGCATCAGAGCCAAGTCAGAGCAAACAGCACCTGGCCATCTGGGCAAAGTCTGGCCCCAGAGACGACGTCCCAGGGAGCTCTCACGGCCCCCTTCAAGCTGACACACCCATGGGAGGTCATGCTTCCAACTAGCAAATCGTGTTGAATCTACTGAAACCATTTCCTTAATCCTGAGCTGGAACTGGGCACTGGCCTTTCACAGCACGTGATAACCCCCAGGGCTCGGAGAAACCAGAGGCGGACGTGGCCCAGAGCTTCGCAAGACGCCTGAGCTTCGGCTCATGAACCAGGTGATCTCCTGCTTCTCCAGGTGTGAATGAGGGGAGCTCTTTGTGCCAGAGCTGCTCAGGAAGTGGACATAAAATCCATCATTGTGTGTTACTAAAGTGAGGCCTGGGAAGCCTGGCATGTCCGTGTCCATGTTCACGGTTAAGCTGGAGCAGCATAGGAGCACCCTGAGCAGCTGAGTCTCAATAGGCCTGTCCCCACCCACACAAGCACGTGCACACAGACTCCAGTGCACACACACTCCAGTGCACACATTCCAATGAACACACACTCCAGTGCACACACACAAGCATGTGCACACACACTCCAATGCACACATTCCAATGAACACACACTCCAGTGCACACACACAAGCATGTGCACACACACTCCAGTGCACACACACTCCAATGCTCACATGCTCCAGTGCACACACACTCCAATGCTCACAAACATTCCAATGCACATGCACTCCAGTGCACACACGCTCCAGTGCTCACATGCTCCAGTGCACACACACTCCAGTGCACACACACTCCAATGCTCACATGCTCCAGTGCACACACGCTCCAGTGCACACATGCTCCAGTGCACACACACTCCAATGCTCACACACTCCAGTGCACACACACTCCAGTGCACACACATTCCAAAGCTCACACACACTCCAATGCACACACAGTCCAGTGCACACACACTCTGGTACACACACACTCCAATGCACACGCACTCCAGTGCACATGCACTCCAGTGCACTCACACTCCAATGCACACATACACACCATGACATACACATATGAGCAGACAGAGACACACACCAGCATGGAAGGATGCAGACATATCCACCTAGGGGGGCGTGTACATGCACGTGATACTCAGCACACACTCAGCACACACAGGCCTCTCTGAGGGGTGAGAGCTCAGCGTCCAGAAGGCAGGCCCTCCCCTGCGCCCCCCAAGCTTGTGCCCACCTCCATGTGGGGCTGCCTTGTCCTGAGCAGACCGCCTCCCCCAATCCTGGGGTCCAGGGGGCAGGACCCACTGTTACCCCCGCACCCCCAGTCCCCCAGCCCTGGCCTGAGCGGTGAGCTCTGTGTGGAAAGCCTCCACTGACTGGCTACCCTGGGCGCTCTGCAGGACCCAGGCAGCAACAAGCCGGAAAGCCAGATGAAATTTTCAGATGGGATGCTTACAGAGCTTAGAAACTGACTTGTGGAAGATTCACAGTCTTCGCAAAGACTGAGAGAAAGGAGCGCTGCTAATTTTGCTGACCTGGAAAGGGACCTTCCCCAAGTGGGCTGAGGCCTGAAAGCTCTGCGCAAAGCTGAGCATCATGCTGTCCAGGCATGGGGACCCAGCCCCCGAGCCCTGGGCTCTGCCTGGAATGGGCCCCTTTTACCTCCTCCGCTGCTCCTCGCTGCATGCAGACATTCACCAGCTTGTTGGCATGCCCCATGGCAGAGGCTGCCAGATACCTGGCAGGACCTCAGGGTCACAAACTAAATGTAGCCTCGACGTCCCTGAAACAGAGCAAGACCACTCCAGTGCTGGAAGCTGAGGTCGGCCAAGGATGCTGAATGGTCTACCCTGGGCCTTCTCAGCAAGACTTGCATTCATCAGGGGCTCCGGGCATCAGGAGTAGCACTGAGGTCATGGTGCCAAGTGCCAATTCCTGCAGTACTGGCCCAACTCACAGCAAGCTGCCGTGACACCCACAGACAGGAGGTGCCCGGTGGTAGGTGTGACTCAGCCCCGTACATTTTCTTTTGGAAAACAGAGCCTGGACTAGCCTCCATGGCTAGTCCTGTCTGACACCTCCACCCTGTGTGGTGTCCAGTTAGGAGATGATAACAGAGGAGGAGAGACCTTGTAGAGACTGTATCTGTGCAGCCCCAGAGAATGGACAACTTAGGTGAAATAGAAAACTCTGGAAGACCTGATTCTCATTGTCATCGCAAGATGGATATGCACAAGACCCGGAGTTAAATTTCCCCATCAGAAACATTAGGCTGGCTGTGTGTGTGTGTGTGATGAATATTCCAGGGGACACCAGGGATCCCTGGGTGGAGCTCATTCTGCGTTTGCATGTTACTTACGATAGGATGAGGCCTCCTATCCTAACAAAGACAGACCAGCTACATTGCTGGAGAGAAACAGCACCAGAATATGATTCTGCAGAGCCCTGCCGAATCTCAGAAAGTCCTCAGGCCTGCATGCAAGGCCACCAGGCCCTGGAATCACGGGTTCTCACACGCGTGAGGAAATATACGAATGAATGAATGAAGTCACAAAGTTGTCATCCATGAACAAACGCACCTGACCCAACAGTCACCATCTTAAATGATAGTAACTGAGCCTTTACTCACATGCCCCAGAGCTGGGAGAAGGCCCCGCACAGGGGCACAGGGTGGAGTGGTGGCGGGCGTCCAGGTGAAGCAGCTGCAGGGCCACCCCTCCCTCACTGTTAACACCCCCATCCAGGTGGGACGTTTGTTATCATCAATGATCCTGCACTGTCTGACATGTCATAGTTACTCACAGTCTGTAGCTATCATTATGATTCACTCTTTATGTCATACGTTCATGGGTTTGTTTCTCGTTTTGCAGTCACTAAGCCATGTCCAACTCTTTTTGACCCCAGAGACTGCAGCACACCAGGCTTCCCTGTCCTTCACCATCTCCCAGAGCTTGCTCAAACTCATGTCCTTTGTGTCGGTGATGCCATCCAACCATCTCATCAGCTGTCGCCCTCTTCTCCTCCTGCCCTCAGTCTTTCCCAGAATCAGGGTCTTTTCCAGTGAGTCGGCTCTTTGCATCAGGTGGCCAAAGTGTTGGAGTTTCAGCTTCAGCATCAGTCCTTCCAATGAAGATTCAGGACTGATTTCCTTTAGGATGGGCTGATTTGATCTCCTTGCAGTCCAAAGGAGTCTCAAGACTCTTCTCAGGTAAAATAAATAAATAAATAAATAAATAAAACTGGAAAAAAAAAAAGACTCTTCTCCATCATCACAGTTCAAAAGCATCAATTTTTTGGCACTCAGCCTTCTTTATGGTCCAACTCGCACATCCATATATGACTACTGGAAAAAACATATCTTTAACTATGTGGACCTTTGTCAGCAAAGTGATGTCTCTGCTTTTTAATACATTGTCTAGGTTTGTCATATCTTTTCTTCCAAGGAGCAAGCATCTTTTAATATTGTGGGCTGAAGTCACCATCTGCAATGATTTTGGAGACCAAGAAAATAAAATCTGCCACTGTTCCACTTTTTCCACATCTATTTGCCATGAAGTGATGGGACTGGATGCCACAATCTTGGTTTTTTGAATGTTGAGATTTAAGCCAGTTTTCTCACTCTCTTCTTTCACCTTCATCAAGAGGCTCTTCAGCCCCTCCTCATTTTCTGCCATTAGCGTGGTATCATCTGCATGTGTGAAGTTGTTTATTACTGTGGTCTGCACAGAAAGGTTAGGTCTTCCCAGGTGGCTCAGTGGTAGAGTCCGGCTGCCAACGCAGGAGACTCGGGTCTGATCCCTGGGTCGAGAAGATCCCCTGGAGGAGGGCACGGCAACCCCCTCCAGTGTCCTTGCCTGGAGAACCCCATGGACAGAGGAGCCTGGCGGGCTGCAGGTGGGCAAGCACCACAATGACAACAGCAAGGTTATTTTTAAAGAGAGACAGCACGCTTGCAAGTATTTGTTTGTGAATAGTATTTTGAAACCTACTGTGATATATCTATTAACTACCCAATAGCTTCAGCATACACCTCAGTTCCGTGCCAGAGTACAGTCTCTCTGGCTCACGTAATCACTTCTGGCCAACAGGACGCGTGAGCAGTGATGATGCCAGGTCCAGGCTGAAGCAGCGGCCAGAAGCATCAGAAACCCCAGCCTCTTCCCTCCTGCCGTGGCTGGTCCTGTCTGTCCCATGTCTGCAGCTGTGTGGCAGTGGGATCTAATTCAGCAGACAGCCTTCACGACCTTCTACACATCATCTCACTGATTTGTGTAGTGTGTACTGTGGGCAAGATATAAAGCCTTGGTGTGTCAAATTAGTGTAACCTGAGGACTTATCTGTAACCACAGCAGACCATGGTGTTATCATAATACTGTAAATTCTGGTGCAGAGATAGGGTGCTGCAGAAACAAAAACCTAAAGCATGTGATATGAACTCAACGGGAGAATAGTGTGTGGCAAGGAAACAGATTCCAGAAGCTAAAACAAGGGAGGCCCATTTTACAAAACAAAAAGGGGGTAATGTGTGCTAGTTTAATTACTTGGGTCAGAAGAAGTTTACAAGGACAATTGAGCCAGAAAGACTCAGCTCATTTGCAAACACAGTTGAGAGAAAATAATAAGACTCCAGAATCTGGGGCCATTGCAAGGTTGGATGACCTGACTATTTCTAGACTCCAAAGAGTGAAACTCAGGACTTTAAATAACCGAAGAGTAAAAATGCACATACAAAGAGTACAACTTTGTTGTACAAATACAAATAAAAATACAAAGACTAAAACTTCAAAGTAGCCTCTGTTAAGGAAAGGGAGATTTCCTGGGGATGATAAAGCAAAGAAATATAGCGCATATAAGAGCTATGGCCTGATGAGACCACCCTCCTTGACCAACCCCGCCCAGTTCTTCTGAGTCCTCCTTTTAATGAGATCTTGAAACTGGTCTTTGGCCCACTGAGTCTAGTTTTCGCAAGAATCCTGCTAAACTAGTTTAATGAGACTTGATATCCAATCAAGTTCCTCTTCTCCAACCCTTGATAACTAGCCGGTTCCTCCCAGTGACTTTCCCTTACTCTTCCAATGGACTTTAATCCCCACTGGCCTTACTGTACCCCTAGCTGAGTCCAGTCTCTCCTCAATTGCAATAGTCCTGAATAAAGTCTTCTTGGCTTGTTCAGCTCTGTCCCATGGGATTCTTCTACGGCATTCTAGAAAGTAGCTGTGAATATATTTACAGGAAACAGACCAGGCTCCACTCAGTTTTCATAGGAAGTGTGTTGCCATATGAACCGTGCTCCTCCTTAGAAAGGCGTGAGAATGTGTGAGACGTGGGTTCCAGGCATTTTGGAGGCTGACAAAACTCTCCACCTTCCCAAACAGATGTAGTCCCTGAGGCCCACGTCTGATCTTGTGGAATTTGAGAGTGAACCTGTTACTGTGGCACACATCAACGTTACTTGAAAACATATCCATTTGTTTATATATGTAGTTTGGAAAGAGTTGCAGTAATTAAGTCTATTGGAAATTGTGTCTGGAGGGTCATCATGCGACCGTGTGTGTGTGTGTGTGTGTG
>SJYC01119099.1:0-66558 GCA_006408675.1 Madoqua kirkii
TTGGTTTTTTGAATGTTGAGATTTAAGCCAGTTTTCTCACTCTCTTCTTTCACCTTCATCAAGAGGCTCTTCAGCCCCTCCTCATTTTCTGCCATTAGCGTGGTATCATCTGCATGTGTGAAGTTGTTTATTACTGTGGTCTGCACAGAAAGGTTAGGTCTTCCCAGGTGGCTCAGTGGTAGAGTCCGGCTGCCAACGCAGGAGACTCGGGTCTGATCCCTGGGTCGAGAAGATCCCCTGGAGGAGGGCACGGCAACCCCCTCCAGTGTCCTTGCCTGGAGAACCCCATGGACAGAGGAGCCTGGCGGGCTGCAGGTGGGCAAGCACCACAATGACAACAGCAAGGTTATTTTTAAAGAGAGACAGCACGCTTGCAAGTATTTGTTTGTGAATAGTATTTTGAAACCTACTGTGATATATCTATTAACTACCCAATAGCTTCAGCATACACCTCAGTTCCGTGCCAGAGTACAGTCTCTCTGGCTCACGTAATCACTTCTGGCCAACAGGACGCGTGAGCAGTGATGATGCCAGGTCCAGGCTGAAGCAGCGGCCAGAAGCATCAGAAACCCCAGCCTCTTCCCTCCTGCCGTGGCTGGTCCTGTCTGTCCCATGTCTGCAGCTGTGTGGCAGTGGGATCTAATTCAGCAGACAGCCTTCACGACCTTCTACACATCATCTCACTGATTTGTGTAGTGTGTACTGTGGGCAAGATATAAAGCCTTGGTGTGTCAAATTAGTGTAACCTGAGGACTTATCTGTAACCACAGCAGACCATGGTGTTATCATAATACTGTAAATTCTGGTGCAGAGATAGGGTGCTGCAGAAACAAAAACCTAAAGCATGTGATATGAACTCAACGGGAGAATAGTGTGTGGCAAGGAAACAGATTCCAGAAGCTAAAACAAGGGAGGCCCATTTTACAAAACAAAAAGGGGGTAATGTGTGCTAGTTTAATTACTTGGGTTCAGAAGAAGTTTACAAGGACAATTGAGCCAGAAAGACTCAGCTCATTTGCAAACACAGTTGAGAGAAAATAATAAGACTCCAGAATCTGGGGCCATTGCAAGGTTGGATGACCTGACTATTTCTAGACTCCAAAGAGTGAAACTCAGGACTTTAAATAACCGAAGAGTAAAAATGCACATACAAAGAGTACAACTTTGTTGTACAAATACAAATAAAAATACAAAGACTAAAACTTCAAAGTAGCCTCTGTTAAGGAAAGGGAGATTTCCTGGGGATGATAAAGCAAAGAAATATAGCGCATATAAGAGCTATGGCCTGATGAGACCACCCTCCTTGACCAACCCCGCCCAGTTCTTCTGAGTCCTCCTTTTAATGAGATCTTGAAACTGGTCTTTGGCCCACTGAGTCTAGTTTTCGCAAGAATCCTGCTAAACTAGTTTAATGAGACTTGATATCCAATCAAGTTCCTCTTCTCCAACCCTTGATAACTAGCCGGTTCCTCCCAGTGACTTTCCCTTACTCTTCCAATGGACTTTAATCCCCACTGGCCTTACTGTACCCCTAGCTGAGTCCAGTCTCTCCTCAATTGCAATAGTCCTGAATAAAGTCTTCTTGGCTTGTTCAGCTCTGTCCCATGGGATTCTTCTACGGCATTCTAGAAAGTAGCTGTGAATATATTTACAGGAAACAGACCAGGCTCCACTCAGTTTTCATAGGAAGTGTGTTGCCATATGAACCGTGCTCCTCCTTAGAAAGGCGTGAGAATGTGTGAGACGTGGGTTCCAGGCATTTTGGAGGCTGACAAAACTCTCCACCTTCCCAAACAGATGTAGTCCCTGAGGCCCACGTCTGATCTTGTGGAATTTGAGAGTGAACCTGTTACTGTGGCACACATCAACGTTACTTGAAAACATATCCATTTGTTTATATATGTAGTTTGGAAAGAGTTGCAGTAATTAAGTCTATTGGAAATTGTGTCTGGAGGGTCATCATGCGACCGTGTGTGTGTGTGTGTGTGTGCGCGCGCGCGTGGTGGGATGTAAGAGGGAAAGAAACCATAGATTTAGAGTACACCTGGAGTAAGTTTCCCCTAGAACCTGACACTCTGCATTCAGTACTGTTCATGTACTATGGCCCCAAAATAACAAGCAGAAGTGGAGTAATGAGAAAGTAATTAAATATGAGCTATGGACTCTGTATATAAAATAGATGACTTGGGAACCCTAGTGGTGCTCAGGGAGCCCTCCTCAGTGCTCCGTGGGGACCTGAATGGGAAGGAAGTCCAAAGGGAGGGGACGATGACCTGGGAAGGCTGATTCACTTTGCGGCAGAGCAGAGACTAACACAGCGTTCCAAAGCAGCTAAACCCCAATAAGAATTACGTTAAATAATGAAGGACATCAGGCCCTTAGTAGGCGCATCTCTTGGTCCCTGGGCCACCTTTGCCAGTTCACCTTGCTTGCGCCCTCAGAGTGCGTTGCGCACAGCTCTCCAGAGGGGTCTGTCTCCCTGAGAACCCGCCCCTCCTGTGTCTTTGCTTCTCCTGACCGATTCTTTCAGCAGGTTCGCTTCAGCATCCTGCCCGTGTCAGGCACAGGGACCAGTGTGAGCCGAGTCCATCAGGCTGGTAATGCAGACAGGCACGAGCCAAGCGCCCGACCAGCGTCCCAGCTCCCGGGTGACTGTGCTTCTACTATGGGGTGAATGAAGGCAGCGGGGCCAGAGCCTGCCACGCTGCAATGCAGGGGGGCCGTCTGTCCCAGTTAGGAGGGGAAAGCATGATTGAGACCCTTGCTCTGTCTTCCCACTTGATTTAGTATTTCTCCCAAATTCTAGCTTTTAACAAAATATCTTTATTGTTAGTTGTACCAAAATAAAGTAAAAAGGGTTCCATAGTGCTCTTCTTGACAACTCCAGCTACAGGTGTGAGCTAGTCTAAGAAGAGCTCATGAGTTTTGCATGACTTTCCTTTCAAGGGCAGAGTGCAGGGCACGTGGTGAGAAAAACCCCTGGACGCAAGCAACCAGGAGCAGCTAAGTCCTTCTCACAAATCACAAAGGGAACAGCTCTAAACCTGCTGCTCCTGCCACAACTTGATTTACTGGGCAGTTTTGTCGCTTGCTTGCTGATGCCTGTGCAAAGCATCCTTGCCTCCCATCAGCAAGGTTAGTGATGGACATGGGAAACCACAGATTAGGCAGTCACATGACCTAGAGCATCTGAATGACTTGCAGCTTCCTATTATAAACATCTACAATTATATGTTTATCTTATCTGACTTTTTTTCATTAAATGCATCCAGCAGTAATGAGCTAAAAAAAAAAGTGCATGTTTGGTGAAAAATTACTTCTGTTTTTCAAGAACATTGATGGTAAACGTGTACCAGGCATGACCTGTCTGCCAATGTTTATCACCTGCATGGCCAGGAAGGACATGGTGATGTCACAGCCCACCCAGCAATCAGAGACACCCGCCTGCTGGGGGAGTAAAAGTGATTTTAACAAGACAATGCCTCATGGTGCTGATTTAACACAAGCAGCTGGCAGAAAGTGAGTAAGCTACTCACTCTAACTAGCTGATTTTAAATCAGATAGCTGTTTTCTAAATTAATTTTGCCGGTTTTCAATTCCAAGTTCTCTTATGCATGGGCAAAAATTGAAGAAACATCTATTAATAGGTTGGCTCTATAACAGAAAAGCTTTGCAAACCGCTAAATGACGCAGCTTTCCATCAGTGTCGTCAGATGCTTCAAATAGAAAACAAGATCGTTATAGTGATTGTTAAACATTTCACACAATTCATGAAATCAATAAAAAGCTTTCTGAAGTTTATTTTGACGAAGGTGAAACATTATGATTAATGTTCTACTATATTCAGCTAAAAATTTAACACTGAATGTAGAATTATTTTGGGGTAATGATGTGAAGGCACATTTTGGTGAAGCAAAACATCATGGCAAAAACAAAATTCTTACTGAAATAAAAAAAATCCATGAATTTGAATTTCACTTTGAACTGATGGGGCTTCCCTGGTGGCTCAGCTCGTGAAGGATCTGCCTACAATGTGGGAGACCTGGGTTGGACCCCTGGGTTGGGAAGATCCCCTGGAGAAGGGGATGGCTATCCACTCCAGTACTCTGGCCTGGAGACTCCATGGACTGCAGAGAGCAGGACGTGACTGAGCGACTTCCACTTTGCACTGATTATAATGCATCCACAATGCGTGTGCACGTGTGCTCAGTCGTGTCCGACTCTTTGCAACCCTGTGGACTATAATTGCCAGGCTCCATCCATGGGATTCTCCAGGCAAGAATACTAGAGTGGGTTGCCATTTCCTTCTCCAGGGGATCTTCCCGACCCAGGGGCTGAACCTGGTCTCCTGCAGATTCTTTACCACTGAGCCACTGGGGAAGCCCCTACAATGCATCAGTCAGCTCAGTCACTCAGTCCCTGTGACCCCACGGACTCAGTGCACCAGGCTTCCCCATCCATCACCAACTCCCAGAGCTCGCTCAAACTCATCACCATTGAGTTGGTGATGCCTTCCAACCATCTCATCCTCTGTCGTCCCCTTCTCCTCTTGCCTTCAGTCTTTCCCAGCATCGGGGTCTTTCCTGATGAGTCAGTTCTTCACATAAGGTGGCCAAAATATTGGAACTTCAGCCTCTTCAGCGTCAGTCCTTCCAATGAATATTTAGGACTGATCTCCTTTAGGATGGACTGGTTGGATCTCCTTGCAGTCCAAGAGATTCTCAAGAGTCTTCTCCAACAACACAGTTCAAAAGCATCAATTATCCTTGCTTAGCTTTCTTTATTGTCCAGTTTTCACATCCATACATGACCACTGGCAAAACCATAGCCTTGACTAGATGGACCTTTGTTGGCAAAGTAATGTCTCTGCTTTTTAATACGCTATCTAGGTTCTTCATAGCTTTTCTTCCAATGCAGTTACATTCAGACTGTATTGTATTGGTTCAGATATTCCCCTAGTCAAACTAGGAGTTCGATTATTAGATGCACAAAATTTTAATATATGCAAAGAGCAACTAAACCATATACTTTCTGGTTAAGGATGATGTTGAATGTGAATAAGGTTAGCTATCTAGGGGAATTAAAGTCAACTTTCACCTCTATGTCATGCTGTCTAAAAATGTAATTCAATGTGGCTATCAGGCCTGAACAGAAAGCTAAAACCACAGAGCTTCTAGAACTAAGTGTAAGCTTTTATCTTCATAATAACTATAGACACAAAAGCACTAACAAGAAAAGGGGAGAAAAATGATCAATTAGACTTCATTAATACTATTAATTTATGTTCTTCAGGGGCCTCTCCAGTGTCTCAGTGGTAAAGAATTCGCCTGCCAAGAAGAAGGAGACTCAGGTTCAACCCCTGGCCCAGGAGGATCCCACATGTCATAGAGCAACTAAGCCCATGTGCCTCAACAACCAAGCCTGTGCTCTGGAGCCCGGGGGGCCCCAGCTACTGAGCCTGCACCCCAGAGCCCAGGGTGGGGGACCCAGCTCCCGAAGCTGTGCTCCAGAGCCTGGGAACCCTAGAACCCACACAACCTAGAGCCTGTGCCCCACAGTGAGAAGCCTGGGCACCACAGTGAAGAGTAACCAGTATTCACTGCAACCAGAGCAAAGCTCACAGGGCAGTGAAGAACCAGAGCAGCCAAAAGCAACATAAAGAAAGAAAGAAAAAGAAAGAAGTTATGCTCTTTAGAAGACACACTTAAGAAAAGAGAAAGGCAAGACCTAGCCAGGGGAAAATATTCACGATACATATATATCTGATAACAGATGTGTATTCAGAGGACATTTTTTTTTAACTCCAACAAATCAATAACAAAAACAACCAACCTAATCTTAAAAGGAGGCAAACGATTTGAAGCGACAACTCACCAAAGAAAATACATACCGGTCTTAAAAAGAGAAACACTGATTTACCGACAAAGGTGTGTCTAGTCACAGCTATGGTCTTTCCAGTAGTTATGTACCAATGCAAGAGTTGGACCATAAAGAAAGCTGAGCACCCAAGAACCGATGCTTTGCTACTGTGGTGCTGGAGAAGACTCTTGAGAGTCCCTTGAATTGCAAGGAGATCCAACCAGTCAATCCTGAAGGAAATCGGCCCTGAATATTCATTGGAAAGACTGATGCTGAAGCTCCAAATTTGGCCACCTGATGCAAAGAACTGACTCATTGGAAAAGACCCTGATGTTGGGCAAGACTGAAGGCAGGAGGAGAAGGGACAACAGAGGATCAGACGGGTGGATAGCATACTGATTCAGTGGGCGTGAGCTTGAGCAAGCTCTGGGAGCTGGTGATGGGCAGCGAAGCCTGGCACACGAGCTGCAGTCCGTGGGGTCACAGAGTTGGACACGACCAAGGACTGAACTGAACTGAACTTCAAACTTATGAAAAGGAACTCACCATCATTAGCCATCAGAGATAGGATGTTAAAAATCACACGGAGTTTCCTCTCTTGAAGGGCGATAATTAAAATGACGGACAGTATCAAGTCTTAGGAATTTGGAGCACCTGGGCATGGCAGAGTCTAGTCACTTTGACAAACAGGCAGCTGCTTTTCAGGTTAAATGTACTTTCACTGTGCAACCCTGCAACTCACTCGAAGCCATGTATCTAAGAGAAAGGAAAGACAATGACAAGAAAATGGCTTGTAAAATAATATTCATAGCAGTTATATTCTTTATTGCCCTAAACTGGAAACCATCCAACTTCCACAACCGGAGATTGCATAAAACATTTTGCTCAGCCAAGAAAGCCAGACATAAAAGAATACACACTCATGACTTATGATTCCATTTATATGGAGTTCAACAGCAGGCAGTCTAACTCATGGGGATAGGAAACAGGGCAATGGTCTCTCTGGGGCTGGGAGAGGGACTGACTGCAAAGCAGCCTGAGGGGACTTTCTGAGATAAAGAAACTAGTCCATGTCTGATTGGGATGTTGGTTACACGGGCGTCTATGCCATTGCCAACTATTAGCAAAATAAAAGCTTACAATCTGTGCATTTACCTTAAGTTACATAAGAAAGTAAAAACAACAAGGTAACGGAAACAGATTAGTTTAATATTTGTTGTTTTTCAGTTGCTCATTCTCGTCTAAATCTTTGTGACCCCGTGGACTGCAGCCCTCCAGGCTTCTCTGTCCTCCACGATCTCTTGGAGTTTGCTCAAATTCACGTCCATTGGGTTGGCAATGGACAGTAGCCTGCAGGCTCCACTGTCCATGGGATTGTCCAGGCAAGAATACTGGAGTGGGTTGTCATTTCCTTCTGCAGGGGATCTCCTCAACCCAGATAGCAAACCCATATTTCCTACATTGGCAGGCAGATTCTTTACCCTTGAATCACCAGAGAAGCCCTGGAAATTCCTAGATCTGAGTATTTAATAGTGTAGAGTAAGAAAACCCTAACTTTTGAAGCTTTTAGCAAATTTAAATTGTCTAAGCTATTTTTTTAAAAAAAAAGGACAATAAAATTTAACCCTAAAGAGGAATTAAGCTACTAAATAAAAGATGAGAATGTATATGGTGCTCAAAATATAATTTGGAAGTTTTCTGTCTTAGCTTTTGTGAAGGATTTTTGATGGAACTTTTAATTGCATAAATGGGTATCTAGCACCAGAATGGGATGAAATTGAAACCTATCATCTTCAACATCAAAATTTGATTAAACATTTAAAATATTCATAAATAAGAGCAATTTATGTAATAAATTTTGTCTTTCAGAAATAAGGCCATTCCCAGTCTTATTTCCTCCATTGAGGACTATTTCCTTTAGGATTGACTGGTTGGATCTCCTCAAAGTCCAAGGGACTCTCAAAAGTCTTCTCCAACACCACAAGCTGAATGTGAATAAAAACAGTAGTCTGAATGGAGGAAGAAAGTCAGAAACTATGAAGGTCTCTGACCTGAAACATTTACTTATTTCAAAATAAAATTAGATTTGAGAATTTCCTCCTTTGTTGAGGAATTTGCTTTTAGCTTACCACATATATCAGCATCTGCAGGAAGAATATTTTCTCAATTAAAAATACTGTGAGTCAATTAAGGACATCAACAGCTTCAAGTTTATTAACCACAAAATGCAACCTTGAGGTATTAGAGCAAATTTTTAAAAAATATTACAAAAAGATATATTAACACTACATTACACAGAACAATATCAGTGATCAAATATGAACAATAAATATGCTAAATAACTGATAAAATTTGTGAATATGTAGCAAAATAATTATTCTGCTAATGTTATTTTAATGTTCATATGATCAATAGAAAAATTAAATTTTCCTTTAATGTATATGATACCTTAATGGTTATACAATTTTTCATAGCTATTTAATAGAATTATTTTAGAGGCCAATCAATGTAGTATAAAGTAACTGTCATTCAGTAAATAAACACTTTTAAATTACTTAAATTATGTTTATTTCCTCTCTTGTGTTCCCAAAACTGTCACAGTTTGGATGGCTAATTTGATCAAACTACTTAGCCACATTCAAATTGTGGGGCTGGAGAAGACTTTTGAGAGTCCCTTGGATTTTGAGAAGATCCAACCAGTCAATCCTAAAGGAAACCAGTCCTGAATATTCACTGGAAGGACTGGTGCTGAAGCTGAAGCCCCAATACTTTGGTATCTGATCCAAACGGTTGACTCATTGGAAAAGACCCCGATGCTGGGAAAGATTGAAGGCAGGAGGAGAAAGGGGTGACAGAGGATGAGATGGTTGAATGGCATCATCGACTCAATGGATGTGAGTTTGAGCAAGCTCTGGGAGATGGTGAAGGACAGGGAAGCCTGGTGTTCTGTAGTCCATGGGGCCTCACAGAGTTGAACATGATGTAGCAATTGAAGGAAAACAGCAACTTAGCCACATGAAGGAAGTGGCTGTTTGTCCCTAAGAGCAAAAGATAAACCAATGAAAGGTTCCAAGGAAGGGATGCCTGATTGAACTAGCATTTTGCAAATATCACATTTGGAAAACAAATAGGGGCTGCATTTTTTGAGGTGCAGAATCCTGGCTAAGAGTTGGAGGGATGCTATGAGACCTGTCCATGATTTCAGGCTGGATTTCCTGGATGTGGCTTTGGATAAAGCTCAGTGCACAAGCCACTTAACAGCAAATGCTCCTGTAATCATGACCTATGGGAAGAACTGGGTAGAGGGAGAAATCAGGATGGGTGATGCAGTCTCTGTAGAGCCCCACACCCCCTGTAGGGTCTGCTGCAGCTGGGAATGGCCTTCCAGCTTCCCTGAACTTGGGATATCCCTTAACCCTGAACGCAGGTCACCACAAGAAGGGCTGTGCCCCAGGCGAGGCGCCAGGGGGGCTGTCTCCGGGCAGCACGCCGGCACCTGAGACGGGAGGTGGCTGGTTGCAGAAGGGAGCCCTGGGTACTGCACCCCAGCCCTCGTCAGGGCTCACCCAGGGCTGCCGCCTATACGCACACGGGGTGTGTGTCCAGCAGAGCACTCAGTTTCGGTGCTAACGGAGATGGACTTTCTCATTCACCCTTGGGCATCTCCTGTCAACTCGTGGCAGCCCTATTCCATTTCAGGAAAATGTAGCAAAAGCAACTGATGGCACGGCCCTCCCGAGGTGGCTGTGTTTCCCTCCCTGACATGGGAGGGCACCAAGGCAAGGAGCCTTCTGGGTGGGACCCACGGAACAGATGGTCTGTACATGGCCTGATGGGTTGAGAAAGGGCTCCAGGTAGCACAAGCAAGAATCTGGTCCCCTTCAAGGAGACGGGAAAGTCTTGGGCCTTCTCTAGCCCTGATCTCTGCTTCCTCAGCTCTGGAGTCTTTACAGAGATGGGGGTAGGCTAGGTGGACTTGGGGAGCAGAGACAAGCACACAGGACGTTCACCGCCCTGGTAGAGGCTCTCCTGGAGCCAAGGCAGGTCTGCAAATTGATGCTGGCCATAATTACTGCTCAATAATAGCTGGTTCTCCATCATTCACCTGTCTCTTGCACAGTAAGTGTGTTTGGCTGGTTATAATTCAGAGCAATCATTTTCTAATCACATTGGAAAGTAGTGATTTACCAAAATGCCATCTAACAAAATGCTGTGCACAAAAAAAGAGAAGAGAAATGGCAAATTATTCTTACAAAAGAAAACAACCAAATTCCCCAAATAGCCCCTGCAGTAAAAGCTTTTTTCCTGTTTTCTGTGCTTCGTCTGCTGATTCATTCTCCTTTCAAGGCCTGTTCTTTCTGTACATTTTGGTGCAAAAGGAAAAGAAGACCTAGTTTTCCAATGCAAAGAGGGTAATTTACAAATGTCGTGTTTCAAAACTCAGCCCTGTAAATTCCATTTATCGATCACAGGCAATCAAAAGGGTTCACATTTTAGAGTTTTGCTCCCAGCCCTAAAACTCTGTCTAGTTGTTAACCTATAGATAATTTTTAGGCCCAAATTACCAATCATTATGAAAGATGATTTTAGATTGGAATCTAAGGAAGAGTTTTATAGCAAAGATAGCAGTCAAGAAAGCATTTAGTCGACTGGAAACCATTTGAATATGAAGTCAGTCAACCCTCAATATCCCTAGAGGATTGGTCCCAGGACCCCAGAGGATCCAAAATCCAAAATGATAGATGGAAACGAGAGAACGGAAATGATAGATGGGAAGAGAGATGCCAATTCCTAGCAATCCTAGGAGCTCTCAGTAACTCTTGATGTCTGTCCCTTCTCCCTCCTCACTTATAAAGCCTGACGATATAGCTTCTGTCCCCACCACAGACACCTCCCATCTGCTTGGTTTCTTTCTCTAAATGGAAAATAATATAGTATTTGCATAAACCTACACACATTCTCCTGCATTAAATCATCTCTAGATCACTTATAATACTGAGGACAATGGAAATGCTGTGTAAATAGCTGCCAGCCTGCAGCAAGTTAAAATTTTCCTTTTTGGAACTTTCTGGAATTTTTTTCCCACGTACTTTCAACCCAGTGTTGATTGAGAGCATGCATTCAGAGCACACCGTGGTCATCTTACTCCCCTTATCGGCAGAAACCGTGACAATGAGACCACCATCAAGGTGAAGGGCAGAGGGCAAGGGTCTTCGAGCCTGAAGCAGCACATTGCATACCCACAGCGGCCCGTAAACCTTCAGGATGTCCACTTACCTAGTCAACAGAAAGACCCAGCTCTCGGGGTCCCCTGCCCAGGCCAGCAGAGAGGGAGGGACCCCAGGCATGTCCTCTTCTGCCTGTGCGAGTGTTTTGAAGAGGCTGTCCCACACCCAGTAACTGGACTGGAACTGGCTGATTTAAAGGTAGAAGAATCCCCCTGTTTCCTCTCACAGAATGAGGCTGAATCCTGCCCAGCTCCAGCCCCAGGTACCCTCAGTGCCGACACCCCAGGCAAGCATCCTTGGCGGCAGCCCCTGGGATGTGGCCTCTAAAACAGGCAAATGAATGACCACAGGCCCAGGGTTGCAGGAACCTGCCAGTCATTGCCTGAGTGAGCCTGGGCTCCTAGCAGACTCTCCTGAGCCTCAGATGCGGGCCTTCCTCCACACGCCGCCTGCTGCCACTGAGAGGACTAAGGGACAGATGCACAAAGGCGCTTGCCCACTCCTAGCAGCCAGGAGCTCTCAGCAGCCCCTGATGCCTGCCCTCCTCTCAATGCTTGGAGAACCTGTTGATGTAGCTTCTTTTCCCACCGCAGATACTCCCTATCTGCTTGGTTTATTTCTCTCTAAACATGCACTCAAAAACCCCGGGGCCCCTCAAAACTGGGCACGTCTCCCGTGGCTTGCCCTCCTTTTATGAGCTTGCCATCACTCAAAAGGAATGTTCTCAGTCCAGTGAGACCTCTACTCTCTCCAAGCCTGCTCGACCTCCAACCCCAACCAGCTCCCGTGACACACGGCTCTCAAGGGAAGACTCGAGGACTGTGAAATCTTATTCCAGGTTCACTGAAAACCCAGTACAGTTAACTTCCAAGATAACTACATAATCAGGGTGCCCTCAGGAATGTGCTATAATACATGTGAATTTTTTTTTAATTGGAGGTTAATTACTTTACAATATCATATTGGTTTTGCCATACATCAACATGAATCCGCCACAGGCGTACACGTGTTTCCCATCCTGAACCCCGCTTCAACCTCCCTCCCCGTACCATACCTCTGGGTCATCCCAGTGCACCAGCCCCAAGCATCCAGTATCCTGCATCAAACCTGGACTGGCGATTCATTTCATATATGACATTATACATGATTCTATGCCATTCTCCCAAATCATCCCACTCTCTTCCACAGAGTTCAAAAGACTGTTCTACACATCTGTGTCTCTTTTGCTCTCTCGCATACAGGGTTATTGTTACCATCTTTCTAAATTCCATATATATGCGTTAGTACACCGTATTGGTGTTTTTCTTTCTGGCTTACTTCACTCTGTATAATAGGCTTCAGTTTCATCCACCTCATTAGAACTGATTCAAATGTATTCTTTTTAATGGCTGAGTAATACTCCATTGTGTATATGTACCACAGCCTTCTTATCCATTCGTCTGCTGATGGACATCTAGGTTGCTTCCATGTTCTGGCTGTTATAATGCATGTGTTTTTTAAACCTCCTTCCACTAAGTGAACCAGGGATGACTGCGCTCACAGGGGCCTCAGGCTGCCACCCAGCTGGTCACCTCTCCTCAGAGTAAAGAGACAGAAGCCCTTCTTTGTAGTGAGAATGGAATACGAGCTGTGAATGAACCGTGACTCACTCTTACCCAGAACCTCGGGTCAGTGTGTAGATTCACAGAGAGGAGTCCTGGGCCAGGCAAGACCTGATCCTGGTGGCATTCCAAGGGGTCAAGGGCCCCCCACGAGGCCACGGACCCAGAAATGAGCTCTGGTTTGTTTCAAATGACAGCCTTAGGTAGAATGCCTGTCTTCACCCTCCTGGCTCAGGGGAAACAAACGTTTGTCCTATTTGTCCCAAGCGGCTGCGGTGTACCACCCCTTCACACCTGGATGCAGAGATACACGGGCGAGGCCAGACCACCGTCACTCCATAACCCCAAGATGCCATCAGTTCATGCAATGGGAAGGAAAAGTAACGTGTTTCACCTGCCTGGGGGCCTTTCCACACCTCTGGGGCTGATGTGTGTAGGAAAAGATGGTCTGGTCTCCCCCATGCCTTTATAGAAACCTGCAACAAAGGACAGCCTTAGCAAAAGGTCTCAGCCAATGAAACACCCTGTGTCAGGAGCAGGCGATGGGATGAAGTAGAGACAGGTGGAATCTGAGCCCTCAGAGGCATCACACTCACAAAATGCCTAGTCTCGCTTTTAAAATTTTTCTTTCTTTTTTTGCTGTGTCTACAACAGCAGGCAGATCCTATGGTTATAAACGTCAGAAAGCCCTGGCCTCCATCTGCTGCCCAGGATGCAAAGTCCAATATTCCTGCAGGCACAGTACTCTCAGCAAGACAGGTGAAAGTCGTGGGAAGAAAAGGATTTCCTCTGCTGCCTAGAGGCTTCCAGGATAGTATGCATTTGATTCCTGGAGGGAGCAGGTTTCTCAAAGTGCAAATAACAATGTAACATCACGCCCAGGGCGCACTCAGCACCGCACATAAACACAGTGTGTCCTTTAAGTCTGGAGGGTACCGTTAGCATTCAAGGTGCTGGAATTTATGCAAAGAAAGCCTGTCTGTAAAGTGAGTTTTCAAGGCACTGAGTAAATAGGAATGACGGTGTTAGCAACGGCCTCGGAGGAGTCAATAGACCAGCGTAATAAGGCCAGGGAACCACGGCCACAGATGCATGAAAAGCGCTTTCTCTTCTCATTTAGTTCAGGGTCAGCCGGCGATGGGAAATTGTCTTACAGATCACAGTATTAAAGCTTCCTAGAGGCGCCCGCGCCTACACGCTTCCTTTTCAGAAGGTCTTCAGACAAGCTAACAGTGCGTCTTTCTTTAAGGAAAAATGCACCTTAAGAAAAATGCACATTTCACGGACCACGGAACACACAGCCCTCGGAGCCGCTGCTGTGAGTCACATGGGCTCCTGGGTCGCGTGAGCCCATTACCCGCCTGGGGCTGAACCCTGGAGCAGGATGCTTATGGCGATCATATAAAGGGAGTCCTGTGACTGTTGACGGGCCTGGTGAGATGCGAGGAAGATGTTTGGCCACATCATGAATAGATCTGTAAGGAAATTCACTACAGTACTGAAACAGTTGAGGTTGCCTGGATTAATAGCTTCTTATGATGATGCCCAACCTTTCCATCACTGATACCCACAAGAGTTGCTTACTTGCAGCAAAGGCCAAGGAAGACATGCTTCATTTCTTAACACTCCCAGCTCCTTCCTTGTTAAAAGCACTTGCTATTCATACTTTGATGTTATTTCACGGTGAGTGATCAAAAAACAAACCACTATCTTTGAGTTAGTAAATGATTACATAGTTGCATGTATACGTGACTATACTTGAAGGATCACAATTTTAATTTTAAAAACTGGAAGAGCAAACCAATCGTTAGTAGCAGGAAGCTTCTTTTCGGAAATGAAATTGGCCATGAATATATGTTTTTCTTTGTGATTTTAAAAAGAAACTTAGTTCTTATTGCACAATAGTACACATGCATTAGTGGAAAGTTTTTGCACCAGCAAGCAATAAAATGGAAGAAACAGAAACTGTATATACATATAACTTAGAAGTGGTTACTGTGATAAATGTGGCTTCTCTGGTGGCTCAGTGGTTAAAAACAAAAAACAGAAAACCCTGCCTGTCAATGCAGGAGACGATTCGATTCTTGGATTGGAAAGATTCCCTGGAAGAGAAAACGGCAACCCGCTCCAGCATTCTTGCCTGAGAAACCCCCTGGACAGAGGAGCCTGGCAGGCTACAGTCCATGGCGTCACAGAGTCAGACCAAACTGAGCAACTAAGCAACAACAACAACGGAGACATCGTTATTTATCTTGCTAACCTTTGTTCCGGTTGTTTTTCTCCTCTTTTTAAAAAAATTTTCAAACATTAATTTCTGTTTTTCCCTCTGTTTGGTAAGTTTTATAACTTAATATGAAACAAGCATGTTTTTCATATCATTAAGTAGTCTAGTTTAAAAAATCTAACTGAAACTCTCAATATTAAATTAAACTATATCCAAAATCAGCCTGCGGAAAGCTGCAAAGAGACTTCCCCAGCAGTCCAGTGATTAAGACTCTGCACTTCCAGTGCAGGGGGCGTGGGTTTGATCCCTGGTCAGAGAACCAAGGTCGAGCATGCTATATGGTGTGGTCAAACTAAAAAGAAAAGAAAAGAAAAAGTGGTTTCTGGAGCAACGAGCAACATTGTGGATGTATCGATCTGAGCAGTGAAAAATATTTGACTAGTAATAGCATATTCAAAAGCAGAGACATTACTTTGCCGACTAAGGTCCGTCTAGTCAAGGCTATGGTTTTTCCTGTGGTCATGTATGGATGTGAGAGGTGGACTGTGAAGAAGGCTGAGCACCGAAGAACTGGTGCTTTTGAACTGTGGTGTTGGAGAAGACTCTTGAGAGTCCCTTGGACTGCAAGGAGATCCAATCGGTCCATTCTAAAGATCAGTCCTGGGTGTTCATTGGAAGGAATGATGCTAAAGCTGAAACTCCAATACTTTGGCCACCTCATGAAAAGAGTTGACTCATTGGAAAAGACTGCTGCTGGGAGGGATTGGGGGCAGGAGGAGAAGGGGACGACTGAGGATGAGATGGCTGGATGGCATCACTGACTCGATGGATAAGAGTTTAAGTGAACTCTGGGAGTTGGTGATGGACAGGGAGGCCTGGAGTGCTGTGATTCACGGGGTCGAAAAGAGTTGGACATGACTGAGCGGCTGAACTGACTGACTGACTGAAGAGCTCAGTGTTTCGATTCTAACTCAGACCAGGAGTCTGGAATGGAGCACATTTGCTACTTTGCATAAACCCTGGTATACATGCCCCTATTTTATGTTCAAGAGATAACATTCAATAATTTGAAAAAAAAGTAACAATCTAATCAAAAGGGCAAAACTTTTAACAGACCATTTCACAGAAGAAAAATATACAAATAACTAATAGGCACATTAAAAATGCTTTCATCGTCATTCTTTCTTGGTGAAATGCAAAGAAAACCACAAAAAGGTATTACTTAACACCCCCTAGAATCACTAAAATTAAGACTGATCATGCAGAAGTTTGAAGGGATTGTTCAAACAGGAACTCTTGTACATTGTTTATGGGAATGTAGAATGTAACAAACACCTTGGATGGAAATCTGTCAGTGCTTTTCATAAAACTAAACACACTTACCTTTGATCTGATAATTCCACCCCTAGGTGTTCATCTAGAGCTTTCCAGGAGGCATTAGTGGTGACGAACCTGCCTGCCGATGCAGGAGACTCAAGAGACATAGGTTTGACCCCTGGCGACCCACCCCAGTGTTCTCGACTGGGAAATTCCATGGGCAGAGGAGCCTGGTGGCTATAGTTCATGGGGTTGCAAAGAGTCAGACGTGACAGACACATACACACAGACACAGGAGTTTATCTAAATAAACTGAAACAAAATAACTGTATTACATTTGAAAAGCTAAGTCAAAAAGGTTTTCTGAAGCATTAGGCCTATTCGAGTGTAAGTTTCTTGAAGAAGTTTGTAGTCTTGCCCCACTGGCCCACAGCACAGAGCAGAATGCCTTCCCTCTAGCGGCAGTCCGCTAATAAAATCTTGCAAATGTCAGTGAATCCATAAATGAATGGAAAGTTCTATTTAAATGATGAATAATTTTAATGACTTGGCTTTATCCAGCTCATTTCATGCACAATGTGTGTGATGAGGTGGGGAATAAATCAATATCTCACACGCAATAAACACGCCAGAAAAGCAGCATCCTCTGTTCACTCAGCAGCAGATCATTGTCAAGCAGCCAGCGAGGGCGTTGAGGGAGCTCATCAGCTGGTCTGATTTCTTCTGGTGGTGAGTCTGGCAATAAGAAGAGCATAAACAGGAGATACTGGGGTCCACCAAGGCCGCAAGCCCGCACCTTTCTCCAGCGTGACTTGGTGCCATTTAGAAAAACTCTTCTAGGGTGAGGCTGTGAGCATTGATTTGGTCAACTGCATTCTCAAACGCACCTTTCATTTTCCAAAAGGCTTGAAAGCTGAAAACTGGCGTGCATCTAAGGATTGTGTTTTCTGTTTTGGGGGGATAAGAGTTACTGCCTCTTACTCCCTGAACAAGCTGAGACCTTCGAGAAAAGATCCTTCTATTGTAATTCCTGGACTAGAGAAGCTTGCCGTAGTCGGAATCTCTTAAATCAACACAATTGCTGTGTTCCATCTAGATTCTTCTTCGTAGAACTAAAAACTTAGAGCAATGAGAGACAATGTGATGTTTAAAGTGAAAACATAGCTTTCCGAGTGCAGCGATTCCTTGAAAGAGTAGTCGCTTTCCCACCTAACGTGTTATTAACAAACACTTCAGCACCCTAATTATTCTCACAGTGACTCCTGGAACACAAGTGAAAATGTCACTGTTAATGTCTTTCTGTGAGAATCGGGTACTGAAGACAGTTTATTGGCTATTACAGTCCTGAAATAAGATGTAAATTATATCAATAGTTAAAACTCTCAAAATCTGTGCAAACACGCTTTAAGTGAATCGCTCACGATTAGAAGGTCTGGTTGCCCAGTGGGGCCTCAGACTTCCACACCCAACCCCCATGGAGCCGGGAAGTGAAACTGTCTGGAGCGGCTGTGATTTGGGTCACCAATGGCTCACTTGCCTCCCTGTCCTGACAGGGCAGACGGGTCTGTGTGCAGTGGGAAAACAGAATTATTTGTTCCCAGGCCCCAGGGCGTTTTGAGTTTTACATTATTCTCTGAGTTTCAAATCTCTCTTCTGTCTGCAATGGAGTGGGAGGGTAACAGGCAGGAAGGCCAGGGGTCTCCAAATGGGGGAAATAGGCTGCAAGTGTCAGACAGTTTTTTTGTCTCTCTCTTACGTGGTAGGGGAAACAAACAAGTGTTAGATTTTTTTCCCTTCTCTATACAGATTTATAAAGAGGCTTCGCTTAAAATTTTGGGTTGCCATGACGACATCTGCTCCACCTGAACTTAACTTTTCTTAAACCTTGAGCTAAGCAATGCGTTTTTCTTATGGAAGTGTTTGTCTTAAGCTATGTTAATGAACTATGTATTTACCCACCCTAGACTCTGTCTTCAAGTCAGTTCTGAGTCTCATACACTGCTCTCCTAATCTACGCTAATGAAATTATATATTTGCTTGGAAATCTGCCTTTCTTCAAGATTCATGTCGATTGTTTTATGACCCGGATGACTCACCTGGTACCAGTGTTATCTCAAAATGCATGTGTGGGTGAGGGCCCTGGTGCCGTTCTCTGAGTTTTGAGACTTTTCCTTTCTCTAATTAGCAGACCGCTAGTAGCTATGTAGCATCCTGCTAAAGACTAGCAGGGGGCACTCTTTCTGCTCCCTTCTGATGTCTATGTCAGAAGCTTTCTGTATCTCTTTTGTACTATAATAAAACTTTATTACACAAAAGCTCTGAGCAATCAAGCCTGGTCACTGGCCCCAGATTGAATTCCTGTTCTCCGGAGGCCAAGAATCCTGGCATCTTTCGTGGTTCAGCAACAACCTTTTGGGAACTGATTATAATACACACCTGGGAACACCATCTGAGACAGAGGGCAGGCTGGACCTGCCTTCCTGGTGATGGAGTGGTGCAGCCACTGGAAGATGCCAGTCTGCTGGGCAGTGGTCTGCCTGCAGCGCTGAGACTAGGACCCTGCAAGGGTCTCCACCTCGGCTCTGCAAACTCCTCGGCTTACGTATAAGGCCTTATGTTGAACTAGTGTGGGTGATACAGGGTCATGGTGTGCAGACCCACAGCAGGGAAAAAGGAACAATCAAGCCAGAAGACATGCACTAGACTAGGGTACCGGGGGGGCTAGCAGGCCAAAGGACACGCTAGTCACACGACTTGGTCAAACTCCCAGAGATGGTGGAGGACAGGGAAGCCTGGCGTGCTGCAGTCCATGGGGTCGCAGAGTTGGACACGACTTGCTGACTCAGCAGCAGTTGCATTACGCTTACTCGCGCCCATCCGACCTGCAGCCAGAGGGCCGGATGGGACAGGGTTAACTCTACAAGCCACGTCCTTATCCCTTCTCTGGGGTGGAGCTGAGCCACCTGGCAACGCCCGGGTCCTGTATAGCACCCCCAGGGACCTGCGCTGTGGGAACACGAGGCCCTTAGCCTGCCCCCCACCCAAGGCAGCATTGTTACCAGGTGAAACACACCGTGTCACCTGCCTGCCTGGCTCCACTTTGGGATGGCTGCTGTAAAGTGTAACTGACACACAGGGGAGAGAGCGGTCTCCTGGGAACCAGCATCATTCCTCACCTGCTGCAGCCAGAGCCCTACGGTGCATCCTCGGTCGCCGGCACTCTCTCACCCCTACCCCCGTGTAACCTGAATCTCCCCACCTATCGTCTCCACCAGGGCCACCCATCCCAGACCCTGCAGCCACCACCCGAGCTACCACCAGCCCACCTGGGTGCACGCTGGCTCCCTCAGCCCTGCATCACAGAGCAGCCGAGGATCTTCTAGAGCAAGGGCTGTGTGTCCTGCCCTCCACTGACCTCCCACCTCATTTTAGAACCAAATTCTCAACCACAGGCCTCCCCTGGGCCTCCAGACCCCTCAGGAAATAGAGCCTGTCTGCTCTGCTCATCCCCCCATCCAGCTTCACTGTCCCCTCCCCCATCCAATGAACTTCAGATCCTCTCTACCACAGGGCCTTTGCACTCACTGTTCCTCTGCTTGGCAGGCTCCCCCTGCCTGTGCCGCCTGTATCTGCATCCTCAAACACAGATATAGAGTGCTGGGGGCAGCTCTGAGGGGCCTCCCTGACCAGCAAAATCAGCATTCCCAGGTCACTGTCTGTGACGTCACTGTAGACGCTCCACCCAGTCCAGAGCGCTGGGAACAAGGGTGTGTGTGTCCGTATTGTGGTCCTGCCTCACCAGCCTGCACATATGGGTGAGCACAACCCTGGGCACAATGCCAGCCCCACAGCAGGTACTCACTTAGCTAGTGCAAATCCTTCCTTGTCTTCAGAGAGAATTAGAAGAGGAGCAGGGAAAGGAGACTCTAGAGAAGAGGTAATTAATGCAAGCAGTTTTTAAAATTTTTTCAGTTCAGTCGCTCAGTCGTGTTTGACTCATGAGACCCCATGGGCTGCACACACCAAGCTTCCCTGTCCATCGCCAACTCCCGGAGCTCGCTCAAACTCATGTTCACCGAGTCTGTGGTGCCATCTCATCCTCTGTTGCCCCCTTCTCCTCCGCCTTCAATCTTTCCCAGCATCTGGATCTTTTCCAATGAGTCAGCTCTTTGCATCAGGTGGCCAAAGTATTGTAGTTTCAGCTTCAACATCAGTCCTTCCAATGAATCAGGATTTCCTTTAGGATGGAGTGGCTGGATCTCCTTGCAGTCCAAGGGACTCTCAAGAGTCTTCTCCAACACTGCAGTTCAAAAGCATCAATACGGGAAGAGAATTGCTTTCCGATACCCTGCTGCTTTCTGCCGGACGTCAACGTCATCGGCATGTCCCCTCGCCCTCGCACTTCCCTCCCACCCCACCCCTCTGCGTGGTCACAGCTCAGGGCTGAGCTGCGTGTGTCACGCGGCAGATCCCCACCGGCTCTCTGCTTCTGCACATGCTCGTGCACGTGTCTGCACATGCTCGTGCACGTGTCTGCACACTGCTCTCTCGCTCCGTCCCGCCCTCGCCCTCCCACACTGTGTCCACACGTCTGTTCCCTCTGTCTTCGTCTCCACGGCTGCCCTGCAGACAGGTTCATCGGTGCCATCTGAAGGCAGCTGTGCCCTGGGCGGCGGGACTAGAACATTCTCCGATGAGCAACAGGACACAGCTTTCTGGACTGAAGTTAGCAGCGCCCTTTGGGAAGTAGCGGAGTGTGGCGGAACTGGAGACGTGGGTAACCCTTGGATTCATGCAGGAAATGAGAGGAAGCTGCTGGGCGGCAGAGAACAGCCCGGACCGTGAGACCAGCAGGGCTCTGGGCTCCGTCCGCATCCGCATCCGCGCCCAGCGCTGTGCCGACGCCGGCTTCTTCACCCGAGCCTCGGCCTGCCCTCCCCGCGGCAGGAGGGATGCGATCCTCAGCGGACAGTGGGGCTCATGGGGGTGGTAAACCGTCCCCGTTTTACCCAGATGTGCTTTTAATCTCCCGTCTGTCGGGCGCCAAAACCAAAGTCAGGGGACAGCTGGAAGAGGATTCTGAGGCGTTCTGAAGGTGCTCCAGACTCGGGGTAGGAAATGAGCTGGTTTAAAGAAAATCAAAGGGGACCCAGGGTATCTGAATGCCAGCCCAGGGGATTTAGATTGTAACTGGTGTGGACAGGAAGCTGGGAGGGCTGAGCAGGATTTATAGAAACAAACAGTCATCAGTGAGCGAAAGTGGCTCCCTTGTGTCCGATTCTTTGCGACCCCACAGACTGTAGCCCACCTGGCTCCTCCTGTCCATGGAATTATCCAGGCAACAGTACTGGAGTGGGTTGCCACGCCCTCCTCCCTAGATCTTCCCGACCCAGGGATCAAATCCAGGTCTTCTACATTACAGGCAGATTCTCTACTATCTGAGCTGCCAGGGAAGTCTGTCAGTAAGCACAGTATATTGATGATAGAGAAATGTTAGTTATAAGACTTGTAAAGCTAGGTTCAAAAAGAAATATTTTCCTAGCTTTAGAATATCCAGTGAAAGTGAAAGATGCTCAGTTGTGTCCAACTCTTTGAGACCACATGGATTATTCAGTCCATGGGATCCTCCAGGCCAGAATACAGGAGTGGGTAACTGTTCCCTTCTCCAGGGAATTTTCCCAATCCAGGGATCCAACTCAGGTCTCCCACATTGCAGGCAGATTCATTACCAGCTGAGCCACAAGGGAAGCCCAGGAATATCCAGTGGTGTATATTAAATATTAAAGTCATACTATTAAAATTTGACTATATTTTATTAGCTCAGAAATATTAATAAATTCAATATTATTCTTTAGGTAAATAAAAAGCTGATTTTATTTTATTTCTCTTAAAGGAATTGCTAAAAAAACTATTTTTAAAAGAAAGAAAAGTCATTTTACAAATATAGTCAATCAAATCATCTGTAAAATACACTAGAGTCCTAGGTAAAATATCTTTATTACCACTTAGACGCTTGATTGTGGATTTGACATTTCATTTCCCACCAGAAGAAAGCAAGATTTGTTGGAGAAATTAGAAATTCTAGATCTGGGGCAGAAAATGCACAAGATGAGCCTGGAATACTTTGTTATTTTAGAAATTAAAAACCTTCTAGAATCAAAGACTGACAGGGCCACATCAAAGGGACTCAGAAGCCACCTTGAGAATCTTCCATTGGCCAAAATCAGAACAATCTGATCTTCATCGAGGGACATGTCTGTAATGGACTAACTCTTTATGAGTCCTTTATATTAAAAACCTGACTTGATGACTTTCAGAGACTAGAAGGAAATTGATTCACTATATTAAAAAGTGAAAGTCACTCAATGGTGTCCGACTCTTTGCAACCCCATAGACTATACTATACAGTCCATGGAATTCTCCAGGCCAAAATACTGGAGTGGGTAGCCTTTCCCTTCTCCAGGGGATCTTCCCAACTCAGGGTTCGAACCCAGGTCTCCCACATTGCAGGGAGATTCTTTACCAGCTGAGCCACAAGGGAAGCCCGTTATATTAAAAAGTGGTAAGTGAAAGAGCAGTACCTTTCTTATGTGAGCAATATCATATAGAAACATCTATTTAAAGAAATATGCCAGCTAATACATGGACAAAAAGTCATAGGAATAGAATAACACCATTTGGCAACCCCAGCGGATTACGGACTGAAACAGTGAGCACCGTCTCAACTGCCATCACAGAAAGACCGGGCCCAGACCTTACCTGTCTGCTGTTGGCAGAACACATCGCCCGCCAGCTTCGCTCTTGCCAGGGGAGCCCACAGTCGTCCATGGTTGTACAGAACACTGCTACTGAGTTAGTGACTTAACCAACAGACGATTTCCTTGCAGCTCTTGAGGTCAGGAGTCTTGTGGGGCTAAAACCCCAGTGACAGCAGAGCAGTGCTCCTTTCTGGAGCCTCTGGAAGAAAATCTGTTCATTTCTCTTTTCCAGGTTACAGAGGCCTCCCGTGTGCCTTGGCTGTGGCCGCCGACCCCACCTCTGCTTCCATCACCGGATCTCCTCTCACGGCCTTCCTGCTGCCCTCTTGTGAGCGCTCTTGTGATTACCCTGGGTTTGCCTGAGAAACTCAGGGTGCTCTGTCTCAAAATCCAGGGACGGAGCAAATGTGCAAAGTCACTCCTGACAGGTAAGGTAAGATTTTCAGACACCAAGGATTTGGGCATGGACATCATGCCAGGGGTTGGAGGTGGGCAGAGGGCAGTATTCCTCCTGCTACAAGGATAGAATCTGTGTCTCAGTCGATCCCCAGGTTCAGCTGCCAGTTAGCAGGGAACGTGAAGGACAGAGAAGAATATTTGTGACCAGCAAGGTGAGAATGCAATTCTCAGATTCCAGACTCTGAATTTCTGTTCTCAAGGAGACAATTGGTAAGAAAATGAACAAGATGGTGGGGAAAACTGAGACGAAAGTAAATATAAGATGTTTTTAAGAATCCTCTGTGTCTAGACAGGACACGGGTGATAAATAATACCTGCAAGGACCTGGTTACCATAGAAGTCAAGGATATAATTAACCTCTGAAAGGAAGGAGAGCTTGTGACTGGGGCAAGGGAGCTCCAGGCGAGCTTGTCAAGCTGTACTGACTGCGTAGCACTGGCTGACTGTTTGCCTTTAATAATTTGTTAAGATAATTTTTAAAAGACTTAATTGCAGTACCCCAAACTGAGAGAATGTTCTAAGGATATTGTACTTTGTGGATTGTGTTCAAGATCACTCTATTTTTTAGCAGTTGTATCACACTAATGACTCATAAAATATGCTATTGACCAAAGGCCAGAGGCTTTGTCTCAAATACCTACCTCTCACCGTCTAAGGAGCTAACTCTACATTCTCACGTGCAAGGGAGCCACTCGAGGGAATATGGTATTTGATGTGTACAGGTGTCTTGCAAAGTAAAGAGAGTGTTTTCTTGTTTTTTTCTATGACAGAATCTGCTTTTTTCTTGAAACCATTATTAACCAGAAATGTATTGATTTTTTAAAAAAGATGAAAAGAACAGCTATCAAAAATTCATATTGCATTTTTTCCAGAGGCTGTGTCTATGATGCTCTATTGTTGGAAATATATATATATATATATATATATATATATACCATGGGAAAAATAGAAACCATCACTACCTAAAGCCAAAACTAACAAATGAAAAATTTTGATTAAAACTATTATTATTCCACATGAGCAGAAGACTCAGAATGTGTTGAAGAGCTAAGGTTCTTCTTGGCTTTTATCAATAATGTAGACTGAAGCTCGGGGCGTCCACTTCACGGTGGCTAAGCGCACAGATCTACCTCAGCCTTTATCCTACTGAATAAAGAAAGTGGTGTTAGCCAACTCAGTCGTGCCCAGCTCTTTGAGACCTCGTGGACTGTGGCCCACCAGGCTCCTTTGCCCATGGAATTCTCCAGGCACTAATACTAGAGTGCGCAGCCATTTCCTTCTCCCGGGGATCTTTCTGACCCAGGGACCAAACCTAGTCTCAGACCTGCATTGCAGGTAGATTCTTTACCACTGAGCCACCAGGGAAGTCTGAATAAATAAAGACAGAATACCAAAATAAGAATAAATATACCACATGATCTGAGGCATCAAGATAGGGAAAGTGGGTGACCTTGGGGCCGCTCAAGGGGTAACTAATTCAAGACTTATAGAACAGCTGTCACTTCTGGCTGTTGAATTACCAGACCCTCGTTTGCCCCAGCTAACTCTGGAAGAACCATTTCCTACATGGAGGGAGTTCCGCTTTGAGAATCTCAAGAATGAAACTTGAGCACAGACCAGACATGGGACAGTGCCTCAGGGTTTTCTGGCAGTGGACAGAAGCCCCTGATGACCACTGAAAGGCAAGCCTCCCCTCACCCCGGAGAAAAAGCTGCTCATCCAGGCTGGTGGAATGACAGCCTCCTATTTACCAGCATTGGAAGGCAAGCCTCCCCTCACCTGGGAGAAAAAGCTGCTCCTCCAGGCTGGTGGAATGACAGCCTCCTATTTACCGGCACTGGTAAATCCTAGAAGAGGTGTGTCGGCAGGGCTCTCATCCATGGAACATGAAGGGGATCAGGACAAGCTTCCCAACTCTGCCTTTCCACTGAAGAGCTAGGAAGTTAACCTAATCCCTCTCAGTCTGCAGAATCATAAATGAGCTCATCTGCCTACCCAGCCAACAACAGTCCATCTAGACAAAGCTATGGTTTTTGCAGTAGTCACATACAGATGTGAGAACTGGATCATAAGGCTGAGTGCCGAAGAATTGATGCCTTCATACTGTGGTGCTGAAGAAGACTCTTAACAGTCCCTTGGACTGCAAAGAGATCAAACCAGTCAATCCTAAAGGAAATCAACCTTGAATATTCATTGAAAGGACTGATGCTGAAGCTAAAACTCCAATATTTTGGCCAGCTGATAAGAAGAGCCAAGTCATTGGAAAAGACCTCGATCCTGGGAAAGATTGAAGGCAGGAGAAGAAGGGGATGACAGAGGATGAGATCATTGGATGGCATCACCAACTCAGTGGACATGAGCTTGAACCTCAGGGAGATAATGAAGGACAGGGAAAGCTGATGCACTGTAGTCCATGGGATCGCAGATAGTCAGACACGACTGAGTGACTGAACGACAGTCTACCCAAGAAGAAAGCAGATGGTGCAGGGGCTAGAACATGGCCTGCTCTCAAGCAGAACTCTGCTCAGCTCCCCACACCAGCTCACAGCCCACTTACAGCCCTGAGCAGGGCAGCAGGCTTCACCACATGCAACCTCCTCCTGTTGAAACAGATTTGACCAGCTCAGCTGCCAATCATATTATCTGCCAATCAGATTTGATCTAAGAGACACAGAGGTTGAGCATTTGGATTTTATTTGTAAAGCTCTATGGCAAACATTGACTGTGTAGACTACAATAAACTGTGGAAAATTCTGAAAGAGATGGGAATACCAGACCACCTGACCCGCCTCTTGAGAAACCTGTATGCAAGTCAGGAAGCAACAGTTAGAACTGGACATGGACAGACTGGTTTCAACAACAGACTGGTTTCAAATAGGAAAAGGAATACGTCAAGCCTGTATATTGTCACCCTGCTTATTTAACTTCTATGCAGAGTACATCATGAGAAACGCTGGACTGGAAGAAATACAAGCTAGAATCAAAATTTCTGGGAGAAATATCAATAACCTCAGATATGCAGATGACACCACCCTTATGGCAGAAAGTGAAGAGGAACTAAAAAGCCTCTTGATGAAAGTGAAAGAGGAGAGTGAAAAAGTTGGCTGAAAGCTCAACATTCAGAAAACGAAGATCATGGCATCTGGTTCCATCACTTCATGGGAAATCGATGGGGAAACAGTGGAAACAGTGGCTGACTTTATTTGAGGGGCTCCAAAATCACTGCAGATGGTGATTGCAGCCATGAAATTAAAAGATGCTTACTCTTGGAAGGAAACTTATGACCAACCTAGATAGCATATTCAAAAGCAGAGCCATTACTTTGCCAACAAAGGTCCATCTAGTCAAGGCTATGGATTTTCCAGTAGTCATGTATGGATGTGAAAGTTGGACTGTGAAGAAAGCTGAGTGCCAAAGAATTGATGATTTTGAACTGTGGTGTTGGAGAAGACTCTTGAGAGTCCCTTGGACTACAAGGAGATCCAACCAGTCCATTCTAAAGGAAATCAGTCCTGGGTGTTCTTTGGAAGGACTGATGCTAAAGCTGAAACTCCAGTACTTTGGCCACCTCATGTGATGAGTTAACTCACTGGAAAAGACTCTGCTGCTGGGAGTAATTGGAGGCAGGAGGAGAAGGGGACGACAGAGGATGAGATGGCTGGATGGCGTCACTGACTCGATGGACATGAGTTTGAGTGAACTCTGGGAGTTGGTGATGGACAGGGAGGCCTGGTGTGCCACAATTCATGGGGTCACAAAGAGTCAGACACGACTGAGCGACTGATTTGAACTGATGGCATGGGCTTCTCAGGTGGCTCAGCAGTAAAGAACCTGCCTGCCTTGGAGGAGATTTGAGTTCAATCCCTGGGTTGGGAAGATCCCCTGGAGGAGGAAATGGCAACCCACTCCAGTACTCTTGCTTGGGCAATCCCAAGGACAGAGAAGTCTGGCAGGCTGCAGTCCATGGGGTCGCAAAGAGTTCAGCAGGACTGAGCCATTGAGCATAATAGCAAACATTCCTGAACTCAGTAAAATTAAAATCATCGTCCTTTTCTTGGGCGAGTTTAAATGCGTTTCTGTTTCTTACAGTCAACCAGTCTGGGGTGAGCTGACACTCAGAGATGTCAGCTTTCTCCCTGTCCCTATTTATTACGATACAGTAGAGGTAGAGGTGACTGGCATTTTCACAAGGTCTTTCGGACAGTGAGCCAGGAATGGATATGAGCGTGGGGCCAGACTCTCCTGATCTATAAACTGGACCTGTTGATACATCTCCTATGCTTGTGTGTTCATTTGCTCAGTCATGTCTGGCTCTTTGTGACTCCATGGACTGTAGCCTGTCAGGCTCCTGTGTCTATGGGATTCTCCGGGCAAGAATCCTGGAGTGGGTTGCCATTTCTTCCTCCAGGGGATCTTCCCAACCCAGGAATCAAATCCATGTCTCCTGCACTGGCAGGCAGATTCTTTGCCCCTGAGCCATCTACCTTCTGTGTTTGAATAATGAGAAATTCCACTCACCAGGCTATTAACTATGTAACTCAGCATGAGTATTTAGTGTATCATTTTATAAGAATGAATGAATATGGACAATTTTAGAATTTATAGCTATTCATTGTGTGCCTTTAAATATTCAGCAATACATAGTGAAAATTCATCCAGTTCTTAATTTCAGATTTTTAAATTTTAATCTCTCACGAACCGAAAGTTGGGTTCATACTCAGCAGTTTGGAAAACTCCGTTAAATGAACAGCGAATGGCGAACACTGCCAGGAAAGACAAATGGCAACAATAGAAGCCAGCGCCACCGAGACTTTGTCATGTGACGTCTCGTAAATGTGGCACGGATGCGCACGCGTTTGCCTAATCCCACCCAATCAGCAGTGGTGGAGCCGTCGTGTGAAAGCACACACCTCTGGTGGAGCAGGCGCTGTGGCGTCTCACCGAGGTCTCCCCAGCAGGCTGGTGCCAACCTACCAGCTGCCCTGGGTTGCGGCTGGTGGAATACCTCCAGCCTCACAGCCCACAGACAATGAATTACTGACACAGAGCACGTGACACTCCTCAATGGGTTAGCAACGTGATGATGTGACTTAGGTCCAGAGCCTGCCCCCCCCCCGACCCTGGCTCTGCCCGGAAGCCACGCTCTGCTCGGAAGTCACGCTCCTTCCCTGTGCTGAGCCTCTTACTCTTCTCCAGCTCCTCTCCCTCCCCGAGGATCACCGCCTCAGTGGGCATGGACGCCCAAATCTCTCTCTCTGACTCTGCTTCTTGGGAACCTGACCCAACACAGCTCGTTCTTGTCTTCAAATGTGCAACTTCTGTGCTCGGAAAACAGTGGGGAGAAGGCGTGTCCCCACCACCATCAGTCCCCATGACCGCACAGGATGGGCTTGAGCTTCCCTCTCAACTGTGTTCGGCTCTGTGGCCAGTCTTAGCTCGGCATCTAGAGGTCCCTTCACCAGGAAAGGTGATGCTGCCAATGGAACCCAGGAAGGGTCCTTGTCCATGTGGACAAGGCTGAGGCTGTCCACTGGGCTGTGCATGCCGTGGACTCGGCAGGCATAGGAAACAGCTGCCTCGACCCCAGGGTAACTTTCCCTGAGCACCGTGAGGTCATCACAGAACTAGGGCACTTCAGTAGCCCACAAGGGGTTTCTAGGCATCTCATACGCAGTTAGGAATGGAAATTGAGGCTTTTGAACTGTGGTGTTGGAGAAGACCCTTGAGAGTCCCTTGGACTGCAAGAAGATCCAACCAGTTCATTCTGAAGGAGACCAGTCCTGTGTGTTCACTGGAAGGACTGATGCTAAAGCTGAAACTCCAATACTGTGGCTACCTCATGCAAAGAGCTGACTCATTTGAAAAGACCCTGATGCTGGGAAAGATTGAAGGCAGGAGGAGAAGGGGATGACGGAGGATGAGATGGTTGGATGGCATCACCGATTCAATGGACTTGGGTTTGAGTAAACTCCGGGAGCTGGTGATGGACAGGGAGGCCTGGCGTGCTGCAGTCCATGGGGTCGCAAAGAGTCAAACACGACTGAGCAACTGAACTAAACTGAAATAGAGCAGCCTTAGCCTGATAAGAGTTTAATCACCAGGGTCTCAGAACCATCACGGATGGGGATTGGGTCAACACACCGGGCCATGCCCAAATCAGCTGAGAGTCTAGCTGAGTGGAGAATTCGGAGCTGGCAGTGGGGGAGGGGGGCTTTTTCCGCGGCGGCCATTTGTCAGCCGTGGCTGCCTTTTCTCCACCACGGCGTGACTTTCGGATGTTTCCACTGTACCCCCAAAAGCGTAGGTGGAGTGAAGCTAATGGAGACTGTGGATTCGGGCAGTGCGTGGGGTGGACTGTCAAAGGCAAAGTGATGCCCCACGGGATCCCCTCACCAGACTGTCACTCCCATCCCCCAGCTACTGTGTGCCAACCTCCTCCCCCAGTTCCCTGGAGCTGACCGCCCCTGCTGACTGGAGCTGCTCCATCTGGGAAGGAACACAAGCCCCCCTCCCCGCCACCTCCCCCTTCGCTGATGCATATTTGATTTGAGGGAACAGAATCTGGCCCCCTTGACTCAGGGGGTACATCTCAGCAGTTGGTTTATGCTCCAGAGTGCCCCCTCACCAAGACTGAACCAAGCCGGACGTCGTGACCTCACCCTTGCTGGGCTCTCCCTCCTTCTGATCCTGCTTCTCTCTCTTCATCCAGATTTTCCCCCAGTAAATTGTGAGCACTCAAATCCCTGTCTTGAACTCTGCCTTTAAGGGCCTCAACCTAAGCTGGGTGTGAAGTTAATCCACATTTAGTTAACATCATTTCCATAAGAAGAAAAACACAGGTTCTGATTTTGCAGTTGGTTTTTAACAACTCATCTTAAAGTTTTACTGAGTCTAATATTCAGCAGGCTAAGGCTCACTAGAGTACAAGACAGAATGAAGTTCTAAACAACCGAGACGGCAGAACTGAAACCACCAGCCTGACACAGTAGTGGCCCAGGCGGTAAAGAAACTGCCTGCGATGCAGGAGACCCTGGTTCGATTCCTGGGTCGGGAAGATCCCCTGGAGAAGGGAGAGGCTTTGCACGCCAGTATTCTTGGGCTTCCCTGGTGGCCCAAGTGGTAAAGAATCTGCCTGCAATGCAGGAGACCCTGATTCGATTCCTGGGTCGGGAAGATCCCCTGGGAAACGAATAGCTATCCACTCCAGTATTCTTGGGCTTCCCTGGTGGCTCAGCTGATAAAGAATCTGCCTTCAGTGCTGGAGACCTGGATTCGATCCCTTGGTTGGGAAGATCCCTGGAGAATGGAAAGTCTACCCCCTCCAGTATTCTGGCCTGGAGAATTCCATGGGCTGTATAGTCCATGGGATCACAAAGAATCAGACACGACTGAGTGACTTTCACAGCCTGCCATAATTGCTTCATCAAAAAATCAGTGTCTTCCTACACATAGCACTGAGTCATTAGTAAAAGGCTTTCTAATTACTTGAGTCCAAATGGATTGGTTTCATTTGTTCCTGTTGTCGCTTGCTAAAATTCCATTCTATATGAGGTGTTGGTCCATTTTTGCAAAAAAAATAAGTGATTCATTCCAACTGACAAGATTATTTCCTTCATGGTCCCTGAAACTCACCATCAAAACTTAAAGACACATTTTTAATGATATTTTAAAAATAATTTCTCTCTTGTCAACCATAACTGTGACAACTTGTCAATTACGTAGTTTTGCTCATGGTTTAGAAATATGGAAATCTTTGCAGAAAGTCTCCCAAACAGCCCGAATGTGGGTGTGTTTGCATATGTGTGCTGCTGCTGCTGCTGCTAAGTCGCTTCAGTCGTGTCCGACTCTGTGTGACCCCGTAGACGGCAGCCCACAAGGCTCTCCTGTCCCTGGGATTCTCCAGGCAAGAACACTGGAGTGGGTTGCCATTTCCTTCTCCAATTTGTGAAAGTGAAAAGTGAAAGTGAAGTCGCTCAGTCGTGCCCGACTCTTCACAACCCCTTGGACTGCAGCCCACCAGGCTCCTCCATCCATGGGATTTTCTAGGCAAGAGTACTGGAGTGGGGTGCCATTGCCTTCTCCATTGCATATATGTATATAGTTTTAAAATTACACAGATCAAAGACCAGAGGGATGTATGAGGGTCCCCAGGTCATTAAACAGGAAAAAAATGACAACAGAGAGATTTAATACAAGAGAGAGCTCACAGAAAAACCTCTGCAGCCTGAACCTCCAAGACCCACGCCTACTTCTTCACATCTCCCTCTGGCCTCTTTTTAGCTTGAATGTACTCTGTTGTGGTAAGAATACTTGACAAGAGACCCACCCCCTTGGGTAAGTGTGCAGTAGTGCACGGTCAGCACAGGTACAGTGTCGTGCATGGGTCTCTAGCCTCTGAGCCACCAGGGAATTCCTAGAACTGACTGACCCTTCTTTAACGGAAACTTTGTGCCCTTGGTTAGGAATTCCTTCATTCTGCACTTTGAGTCAATGAATTTCACTAGTTTAGATGCCTCATTTAAGTGCAGGCCTGCAACATCCATCTTTATGTAACTGGTTAATTTCATTTGGCATATTGTCCTCGAGATTCATCCACGCTGTCCCCGGTGGAAGCATCTCCTTCCTGTCTGGATCCATCTTCCACTGTGTGTACGGACCACATTTTCTTTCTCCGTTTATCTGTGGATAGACTTGGAGAATGTTTCCACACCTGGGCTTGTATGCATAATGCTGTGGGAGGGCCACTGTCTCTTTGAGATCCTGATTTTAGTTCTTTTGGAAGAGTACCCAGACGTAGACTGCGGGTCATACAGTAGCTCTGTTTTCAGCTTTCTGAGACCTCGTTCTCTTCTCCACAGTGGCCGCACCGATTTGCATTCCCACCCACGGGGCACAAGCGCTCTGCTTCGGGGACAGTGCCTCAGTGCCAGGAGCTGGAGTGGTGATCGCGGAGCAGAGCTGAAGCCTCTGACCTGAGTCTAGATTTTCCTGAAGTTGACATTTCAGGTGGGGGATGAAGGCTGAAGGCATGTCACGCACACAGATACACTCTACATCCGACCTGTTTCCGTCTCTCCATGTAAGGAGTGGCAGGGTCAAAAAGCCAGTCCCCCAGGGAGGGTAGGTTCGTCTCCTCCACCCTCCACTGGGAGGACTTCTCCTCCCACAGGGAATCACTGCCAAGCTACTTGCAGCCGTTTCTAGATGCCAAGGACAACCGCCAGATGACTAAGAATTTCCGAGCAGCCTACCAACTATTCTATAACAGAAAGGAAAACGAAAAGTTAACCCAAATATATGGACACTTTTCAAAAATACTAGAACATTTCAAATATACAAAAAAGCAGGAAAAAAGATAGCAAGCCCCCATTTAACATTATTCTGCCAAGAAATATTAACTGGTTACTCCCATTACTGAAGATTTTTTTTGAAGAATTACTGTGTTTGATACCAGTTCTTACAACCGCATTCTGAACAATTTGTAAAAGTCGCTACTATCCTGAAACTATATTTCTCATTCGTGACGCTTAAATTTTTTATTTTATATTTTCATGTACATAGATGATAGAGTGGTGTTCTGTGTCATGAAATTTACTTGAATAACAAGTTGTTCTGAATGTGTTCTTCTGTGATGTGTTTCTTCATTCCAATAGAACAGAAAACAAATTTCTTTCTTTCTCTTTAATTAAAAATTTGGCCCACCCTTTGCTTCCCACTTCTGTCAACCAAAAATCTGTTCTCTGTATGAATTTGTTTTTTGAGGATTTTTTCGAGGATTTTTAAATATTCCATATATAAGTGAGATTATACAGTATTTGCTTTCTCTGACATTTCATTTAGCATAAAGCCCTTCATGTTCATCCCTGTTATCACGAATGGCAGGGTTTCCTTCTTTTTGTGGCTGAATGATATTCCAGTGTGTGTGTGCGCTTCACTTCTCTTTTATCCATTCATCCACTGATGGACACATAGTTTATTCTCTAACTTGGCTATTATAAATAATACTACAAAGAATAAGGGGTGTAGATAAATTTGAGCTTAGTCATTTCACTCCTTTTGAATAAATAGGCAGAAGTGGAATTTCTGGATCATGTCTTGGTTCCTCTTTTAATTCTTTGAGGAAACTTCATATTGTTTTCCCCAAAACAGTGTTTTAACACTAAACATTTTTTTAGAGAAACCCATGTTTATATTGTGTGTATATAATTTTCTCCTCTTTTTAATTGTAACAATATTTATTTTATTTAAAAGACTTATAATTGGCCAATTATCCACTAATGAGGGCATAGGTATCTTTTTTAATCTTAGACTTTTATGAAGGGTGTTGTGGAATACTGAGAAGGGTCAGCCCATCTGGATTAGCTGCTCCATACAGACTCTATCACATGAGAGTATCAGTATGTTTAATAATGCCTAACTGATAGAAACTCAGGCTGCTTAAAAGGTGCAATTATTTGAGCACAGCCATAATTCTTTGGTGTTTACCCTGCTTCTTCTGTGATACACTTGAAGGGAATATGTGTGTGTGTCTATGTATACACATGAATGCATGCATTTTTAAAATTTGCTTTATATATGTTTACTTTATTTTTCATTTTATATTTCTTCCTTACTGAGTTTAGTTCTCTAATGTTTTGTTCAAATGTTTGCATCTATGATCCTTGGTGATGCGTCTCCTGTCTATGTTCTCCAGGTTTCATTTAGAAACAAAAGCAAGGCTATCCTGGATTTATAAAAGCTGCTCATTCATTTTCCTGATCTTTCAGTGTTCTGGGACAGTTTGCACATGATAAGATTTATCTGGCTCATGAAGGCTTGGTAAAACTGCCAGTCTGGTCACCTGTTTCGGATGCATTTTTTGTGGGGAGTCCTGAGAGTTAATCCAGGGCTTATTTAGGTTGTTTCATCTTGTATCTATCTTGGTTTTTAGATTTTTGCTTTTGAAGGGGTTTTTTGATCAATGCCATAAATTTTTCTGTTGATTTGGCTTGTAATTTTTAAACTCTGCTCTGTATTATGTCCCTATCTTACTCTTAATTTATATGTCTTTGTCTTAATTGAGTTTACATTTTTTGTAAGGCATCAGATTTTTATGGTTGTTGTTGACCTTCTCTACAAGATTATTTATTGTACATTTAGTGAAATTTTCCTTTTGTTTTATTATTTCTTTCCATCAATTTATTCTACTAATTAATTTCTCTAATAAAATTTCAACACTTGACTTATTAATTTTTCACCTTTTTTCTTTTGTGAGATGTAGGTTTGAGACAATGAAGTCCCCTATAGGAATTTCTTGAACTTCATCTTAAAAGTTTCAGTATATAAATTTCTTTTGTAGGTTGGTTTCAGATTTCTTAAGTTTCATTTCCTTTTCTGATCAATAAGACATATGAAGCTGGTTTTAATAGATATTTCTAGTGCATAGTTATTTTATGTGTGTGTGCGCTTCACTTCTCTTTTATCCATTCATCCACTGATGGACACATAGTTTATTCTCTAACTTGGCTATTATAAATAATACTACAAAGAATAAGGGGTGTAGATAAATTTGAGCTTAGTCATTTCACTCCTTTTGAATAAATAGGCAGAAGTGGAATTTCTGGATCATGTCTTGGTTCCTCTTTTAATTCTTTGAGGAAACTTCATATTGTTTTCCCCAAAACAGTGTTTTAACACTAAACATTTTTTTAGAGAAACCCATGTTTATATTGTGTGTATATAATTTTCTCCTCTTTTTAATTGTAACAATATTTATTTTATTTAAAAAGACTTATAATTGGCCAATTATCCACTAATGAGGGCATAGGTATCTTTTTTAATCTTAGACTTTTATGAAGGGTGTTGTGGAATACTGAGAAGGGTCAGCCCATCTGGATTAGCTGCTCCATACAGACTCTATCACATGAGAGTATCAGTATGTTTAATAATGCCTAACTGATAGAAACTCAGGCTGCTTAAAAGGTGCAATTATTTGAGCACAGCCATAATTCTTTGGTGTTTACCCTGCTTCTTCTGTGATACACTTGAAGGGAATATGTGTGTGTGTCTATGTATACACATGAATGCATGCATTTTTAAAATTTGCTTTATATATGTTTACTTTATTTTTCATTTTATATTTCTTCCTTACTGAGTTTAGTTCTCTAATGTTTTGTTCAAATGTTTGCATATATGATCCTTGGTGATGCGTCTCCTGTCTATGTTCTCCAGGTTTCATTTAGAAACAAAAGCAAGGCTATCCTGGATTTATAAAAGCTGCTCATTCATTTTCCTGATCTTTCAGTGTTCTGGGACAGTTTGCACATGATAAGATTTATCTGGCTCATGAAGGCTTGGTAAAACTGCCAGTCTGGTCACCTGTTTCGGATGCATTTTTTGTGGGGAGTCCTGAGAGTTAATCCAGGGCTTATTTAGGTTGTTTCATCTTGTATCTATCTTGGTTTTTAGATTTTTGCTTTTGAAGGGGTTTTTTGATCAATGCCATAAATTTTTCTGTTGATTTGGCTTGTAATTTTTAAACTCTGCTCTGTATTATGTCCCTATCTTACTCTTAATTTATATGTCTTTGTCTTAATTGAGTTTACATTTTTTGTAAGGCATCAGATTTTTATGGTTGTTGTTGACCTTCTCTACAAGATTATTTATTGTACATTTAGTGAAATTTTCCTTTTGTTTTATTATTTCTTTCCATCAATTTATTCTACTAATTAATTTCTCTAATAAAATTTCAACACTTGACTTATTAATTTTTCACCTTTTTTCTTTTGTGAGATGTAGGTTTGAGACAATGAAGTCCCCTATAGGAATTTCTTGAACTTCATCTTAAAAGTTTCAGTATATAAATTTCTTTTGTAGGTTGGTTTCAGATTTCTTAAGTTTCATTTCCTTTTCTGATCAATAAGACATATGAAGCTGGTTTTAATAGATATTTCTAGTGCATAGTTATTTTATCAGGGTATTGATCTTGAATTTTTGTGTTAGTAAGAGAGTCATATAATGTGTTTTCTGTAATATAAAAAGTGCTTCCGTATACAGAAAATGGCAGGATTATTGATAATCACAGTATTAATCTTCAAAGACCTTGAAGAATGCCAGGCAATATCACATTTTTTAAGGGTCAATGAAACTTAGATAGATGAAGTCATATTGGATGATGCTTGGAACCCATAACAGGACAAAATTCGGTGACACAAGTCTTCATTAGGATCACTAGGATGATGCCGTATTTAGGCAACTTTAAAGCGTTATTCTCAGTGTTTTTCTTTTAAACAGCTCTAAGGACAGCTGAGAAATTCTGGAATGAAATATTTCATTGTAATGCAGCTCCAGTCAAGATTAACATTCATCTTCAAGTTCAAAGATTTTAGACTCTGCTCAGTGTCTGATACTCACCAGTTAGTAAGTGAAGCACCGCCTGGACCGTGTCCCCAGGCAGCGTCTATGGGCCAGGCTGCAGCGTCTCCAAGGCCCTCCTCAGGTCGGTCCTGGGTCACAGTGCCCTGCTGTGTGCCCACAGACGCACCCGCTGCTCCTGGGATGGCGAGGCGAGCACAGCAGGACCACGGTGCTGCCCGAGGCCAGGAGAACCCTGCAGGCGTCGTCATTTAAGGCCACGTGACTATAAGGACTCCTGGCCTCCCAGGAGCTTTGGGGTCACCTTTTCCCTCTTTCAGCACAAATCAGATGCCTTGTGGGTGACAAGGAGCATTCCCGGACTCTTCCTCAAAACAAACACAAGAGACATGGCTGACCTTATCATCAGAGAAGAAAATGAGACCTGAAAACAGATGAGAAGCAGAAACATCTCTTCCACAGAAGGAAAGGAAGCCTGGGTTTATGATGAATGGTGAAGATATTCTTGGCCTGGAGGCACAGATCTTTCTCTGTGTTAGTCCCTGTGGGCACAGCAGCCTGCCTTCTTCCTAGAACCCACCGCAAATTATGAACTTGGTTGCACAGAGCAGGCTGCATCCATGAGGAAACATTCTCCTGGAAATACTGACTTTTAATTTCTTCAATTTAAATTATAATTTACTATAAGAGGCTGCCTAAGAGTTGGCCTATGAGAGTAGGCAAGAGGAGGGGAGGAAATAACCTTAAAACGAGCTTCTGTTTCCTTTCCTTCATTATGTCATGTAATCCTCCAACAAGACTGCATGTCTGTACAAGGATCCCTGTTTCTGCAGATGTGCTGCGCTAAGTCGTATCAGTCATATCTGACTCGTGATGACGTGGACTGCAGCACGGCAGACTCCTCTGTCCATGGGGAATCTCCAGTCAAGAATACTGGAGTGAGTCACTGTTTCCTCCTCCAGGAGGTCTTCCTGACCTGGGGACTGAACCTGCATCTCTTACCTCCCCTGCACTGGCAGGTGAGTTCCTTACCTCTAGCGCCACCTGGGAAGCCCATATTGCAATTCAGAAAGATCAGTGGATTTATCCCAGAAGTAACCTAGATATAGACTTGCTTCCCTACCTCCAAAGGCCACCATCCCAGACTGATACCGCAAATTCAGAAGAGTGTGAGCCAGATCTAATACTGAGATGTAGAAGATAAGATCTCCCAGGATTCCTAACATTGCCAACTCCCTAAGTACTGAGCTGAAGAGAGAAGCCATTTGAAGGGGAAAGCCTTCATCTCCACACCCTTTCTCTCCTCATGGCCTCTGCATTCTCTGTGTGCCTTGCTCACAACATCTGCTCACCCCCTCTCCCACCTCCACCAGCCTCCCAGAAGCTTCCACCTCAGCCAAGAGGCCACCTTCCTGGGAAGCCAGCAGCACCTCCTTGGTGCTCCCAGTGCATCCACGTGCAATGAGTTGAATGGTGTACCCCAGAAGGTATGCCCACATGGAATCCCAAATGTAACCCTCATAAGGACCTTTGAAGACATAACCTGGATAAAGACATTGGTATGAGATCCCTGGATTGAGCTTCCCTGGTGAATCAGATGGTAAAGAACCCGCCTGCAACACAGGAGACCCTGGTTCAGTCCCTGGGTGGGGAAGATCCCCTGGCAGAGGACTGGCAATCCACTCCAGAATTCTTGCCTGGAAAGTTCCATGGACAGAAGAGCTTGGTGGGCCATAGTCCACTGGGTCTCAGAGAGCTGGACACGACTGAGAGACTGAGCATGTGCACACACCCTGGACTAGAGGGCACGCTGTGACAAGGGTCCTTCCAGGAGACAGAAAAGGAAAACACAGAAGGCAAGGCCACGTGACCACAAAGCCTGGGTGAGGCGCCTAGAAGTCCTGGCAAGCAGAGACGGGGTGACGCACCCGCAAGCCACGGCATGCCGAGCCCTCAACAGAATCCGGGGAGAGTCTCCCACACAGCCCTCAGGAAGAACCCCCCCGCTGATACCTTGATCTTGGGACTGTGTGCGCATAAACGTCCTTGTTTCCTGCAGTAAGCGTGTGGGCCTCTGTCGTGCTTCCTGCCTGGTTACACATGGCTCCCTCACATCAGCACCCTTGCCTTCTTCTTAGACACCTCCCCAGAGTTTAGCACAGCATGTGGCACATTCTGGATGTTCAAAATGTCCACGGAGGGCCACCTTCCCTGTCCTGGGCTCCACCGCATGAAACCACCCTCTCCTGTAGCCTGCAGACCACAAAAGCAGCCTCTCTCGATTGCTGGGAGCTGGCCACCCGCCTGGTATTTTGCAGACAGTTTAGTGTCCCACTTTGTCCCTCTCAATAACTCAGAACAGCTATCACATTTGCCGCTTCACAGATGGAAGAACAGAGAGGCGACAAGTTCAGACATCTGAGCCAGAGACTCCTAGTACTGTGCCTGGGAGGAGTGGGGGGCTCTGAGTCACCTGAGGCCAGGTACTGACCATGTGGCTCCCCGGCTCTAGCTCAGACTGATGAAAGAGTTAATGAGCTGTGCACATCCCCTGGTCGTTGGCCACTTTGTCTCACGTGGGCTTGTTGAAGTCTGCCTGGCCGGAGATGAATGACTGTTAGTCAGTGCAATGCACCCGCAGGAGCAAGGAGAGGCAGTCACAAAGGAGACAATGCTGCCCCTCCTGACACCAGCGCTGCTGGCCCCACCGCTGTGCAAATCTCTGAAAAGCCTCCAGAACCAGGGGACAGATCTGCCCTATATACGAGGACACCTTGGCGTGCCCTCTCTAGGTCCCTCGCACCCGGGACCAGCTGTCAGCCTTCTGTCCAGACCATCTTGCAGAATCCCGCACTCCTTGGAAGTCCCTTTCCTTTCTGTGAATGTGTCAGACTCTATCTAACGTGTACAAACCTCAAGACAGCTAATGGGATCCATTGCAGGTAAATCAATACGTTATTCGTTGTTTGCACATCATTTGTAGGGAGGCAGGAACTAAGACAAAGCATTGGCGGATATTTTTTATGGGGTGATCACCAGAGTGTTGGGAACCTGTGTTTTCATTTCTCTTCCTTGGAAGTTTCCCAGGAGACCAGTCAGATAATACAGGGCTTGTTCTATCAAGCAGGTGCCCATCCACCTCTCTCGGCTGGTTCCCGATTAGTCACCGCTCACACGCCACTCTCCGTCTCTGCTGGTTGTAAATGTGTCTTCAGCGGTGCCCCTCAGACTGCGGCGTGGTCTGCTATGCCGTCTGCTACCCTGAGCTCTCCGCAGTAACCACACTGTTCTCCAGATCAAAGAAAAGGAGCCAAAAAAAAAAGATCAGATGAGGGGCGCTCTCACTGGGAGTCTGAGTTCCACGTGGTCATCATTTTGCTTTGATGCCGTTGTTTAGCCTCGAGGTCATGTCTGACTCTTTTGCCACCCCATGGACTGCCCGCTGGGCTCCTCTGTCTATGGGATTTCCCAGGCAAGAATCCTAGAGTGGGCTGCCATTTCCCCCTCCAGGGGATCTTCCCCACCCAGGGATGGAACCTGCATCTCCCGCACTGGCAGGTAGGTTCTTCACCACTGAGCCATCAGGGAAGCCCAGTACTTTTGCTGCTCACTATTAAAGATGTGAAGAACCGACCCACTGGAAAAGACCCTGATGCTGGGAAAGACTGAAGGCAGGAGGAGACGGGGACAACAGAGGACGAGATGGTTGGATGGCATCACCGACTCGATGGACATGAGTTTGCGTAAACTTCAGGAGTTGGTGATGGACAGGGAGGCCTGGTGAGCTGCAGTCTATGGGGTCACAACTGAGTGACTGAACTGCATTGAACTGATTATAGCAAGACAGACACCAGGCACATGTACTGACTCTTCTGTGCAAAGTCCATTTCAGTGCTAGCCACAGACCAGAAAGCCTCCCCTCATCTCACGTGTATGAGCGAGGACCTGCATGGGCCTCGCTCTGCAGGATTGGTGAGCAGCTCTGGCGCTAGATTGCCGCAACAGACAGAGCACCTCCCCACGGGAGCTGACGCTTGGGGAAGCTGTGTGGGCCAGGCGTTCAGGCTGCCCTAAACCCTCTTCACACCTGAACATCTGTCTGAGGCTCCAGGGCTCCTCTGGGGCTGGTCCGGAGTCCCTGCAAGCCCGCTGTGCCCAGGGCATGTCTACAGTGTGCAGCATCCAGTGCTTCTCAGACTCTCGGGGGCTACTCGGCCCGAGTATGGGATGAAGGGCAATCTGAGTAAAGTAACTTTCAACTCACCCTTCCCAGCAAGGGCAGGGAACCAAACTGTCCAAGCAAAGAATTCTTTGTTTTTTTTTAAGTGGAAAAACACCTGTCATATGCATGTGTGTGTTTCAGAAGTCTTTATTCTATTCGGATTAGGATTGCACTGCAGCACAGAAGTGAGTGTCTCTCCTGACCTTCAGTCTCCCCAGCCAGTGTCCCTTTTCATGTCCTTTCCCTTCATCCACTTTATTTCAAATTATCCCTGTTGCCATTTTCTATTTAATCTTCTTTGAATAAAGGAATCAAATTCTCTGTTGAGAAAAAGCTAATGAGGATTAGCCCTTGACTTCAAGTGCTGACTGTTTAAGGTGTCCCAGGAACGGCCATTACCACATTTTCCCACGTGTGGCCTCTCCCCAGTGACCCACCGTGGACCACCTCCTCCTTGCTCTAGTGCCAGTTGACCCCATGGGCTGTTCAGCCCGCCCTGGTCCCTGGACAGTGGCCTCAGGATTCACACACTCGCCTGGTAGCCTCATCTCCTTACCGCTGTGGCCTTCCCCCAACCCTGGCACCTGCACACCTGTGATGAAGCCAACACTCAGCTCAGCCCTGACCTTGCTCCTTTTTTTTTTCACCTGGGAAGCATTGATGCTCTGAACTATTGGCATTCTCAGAACTAAGGCCACCGACCCCTTGGATAATCTAAAGGAAGCGAGCCCTGTTTGAAGAACTTCTAACATAAGCTGGTCAAGCCGTGTCTTAGGGTCCTCTCCTGCCTCCCATTCCCAGCCCAAGTCACAACCTGCAGGACCTTCCCAAGGTCAGCTTAATTGGAAAGCATCTGCCTTTCCTCTGAGCATGGAAAATTCCAGTCTCCTTTGCGCACGGTGGCTCTGGGGGTCACAGCAAGACAGGGAGGCCACAGGAGGGTTCTGGGCAATGAGTGTTTTACTCTTTCCAATCGTGCATTGCTGTTAAGAAGGGAAAGTGTACACACACCGGGAGGAGCCTGTATGTGTCATCAGCCCTTTGCCTCCACTCTCACTGACAGCAGTTCCGTCTGCCTCCTGGCTCCATTTCCATCTTCCTCACTCCATCACCCCTGTAGGCACCACTCTCTCCAACTGTCCTCCTCCTTCCAGTGCCAAGGCCCTCACTGTCCTGGACTCCCTCAGAGGGACGGCCAGTGCTACAAGCTGACATTACAAACTCAGCGACCTGAAAGCACACTGCATTTCCCCACCCTGTGCTCTGAACCTTTTAAATTAATTGTTCCTACTTAAAACCAAGAGCACGTTCCTTTCCAAATTTTTTCATAAATAAAATACCTGACAATGCTCAGCCTGCTTTTCCATGTGCACCAATTGGCCAGAGCCGGGGGTGGCCGCTCAGTGCATCCCACGGTTACAGGCGGAGTGTGTCCCCCAGATTCATGCACTGGATTCTAATCCTCAGCGTGATGGTCTCTGGAGATGGCCTTTGGATGTGATTATGTTGTGAAGGTGGAGCCCTCATGAAAGGGATTAGTGCCCTATAAGAGGAAGCCAAAGAGCAGGTGAGCTTTGCTTTGTTTTCCTCCATCCGAGGACACCGTGGAGAGGAAGATGTCTGCTACCGAGAAGAGGGTTCTTTCCGGAGCCTGGGAATGCTGGCACCTGATTTCTGACTCTCTGGCTTCAGAAATGCAATGAATGAACATCTGTCATGTATGAAGCATCCAGCTTATGTTGTGTTATAGCAGCCCTAGCTTTTGTAAGACACTAACCAAGTAACCAACCAGCTCATAAGATGATTGAGTCCCCCACCACTAAGATCCTGCACCAAGGATGGAGTGACATCTGCAGACACATCTCTAAATCACCAGCTCTCTGAATTGACAGCTGCCCACTGGGGCCATCGGAATCCTCAAATCCTGTTGCTCTGAATTAATGAGTCTGGAATACAGCCAAGAGGTTCCCAGGTGATTCTACAATCCAGACAAGACTAAGACTCAGGGCCTTGTGGATTTCTTCGTGTCCTGGACAGCGAGCCAGGTGACCTCCTGGATTTCTTTCTGTTCTAAGACTCTACTATTTTCCGAGTTCTTTTTCCAGTCTGTTAGGAATCACTTTTTTAGTTTAAAGGAGGCTTGTAAGAAACAAGCAGAAAATATATTTTTCCAGCTTCATTGATATATAAGCAGTGTATAACATTGCCTAAATTTTAACTGTACAATGTGCTGATTTGATACACTTACATATTACAAAATAGTTACCATCACAGTGTTAGCTAACATTTCTATTGTGTCACATAATTACCATTTCTTTTTTTTTTTTTTGCTGTGAAAATATATTCTTTTTGAGCTTCTCTAATTAAAAAGAAAAAATCACTGAGGAAATTAAAATTGCAAACCGGTAGAAGTAGTATTTGTATTGCAATGATAACAGAAAATTGGCATCGTTGAATTAATTACTTGAAGGAGGGTGCATCTTGCATCTTGAGGTAGCTCCTGTCAAGGATGATGAGTTTAGTAAGGTTAAATAGCCAGGTAGTAGAGCTTTATTTATATAGGTTAAAAAATATCCATTGAAAAATGACAGTGGGACAGTGAGTGGCAGATGGAGGCAAGTTAAAGGACACAACATTACGTTAATGATAAATGGTAGATAAGCATCTCTAAATGGATCATCTTATTTATCCCTAAACCACCACCAAGATAGCGTTAGAATTACTCTCAAATGGCAGGTGCGGAAACAGAAATCTTGAGAGGATGAGGGACAGAATCAAGACTCACCCTTCCAAAATCTAGGCTTTGGACAACCACGCTTTCCCATCTGCCTGGGGTGGGGAGAGAGCTGGGTACAAATGCGTGTGCCCGAAAAGCTGCTCAGCTGGCGTCACTCAATTCCACTTACTCCCCACAGGCATGACCAGAAAGAAGCATACGAGTGTGGAGCCCACGAGGCAAAGGAAGGGGCCATGGGAGGGAAGTCACCTAGTTCACAAGACCAGCTCCTCTCCCACCCGAGAAGGTATCTGCTTATTTACAGTCCTGCCACCTGGCTTCCCAGGTGGCGCTAGTGATAAAAAACCCACCTGCCAATGCAGGAGACACAGGTTTGATCCCTGGGTGGGGGCGATCCCCTGGAGGAGGGCATGGCAACCCACTCCAGTATTCTTGCCTGGAGACTCCCATGGACAGAGGAGCCTAGTGGGCTACAGTCCACGGGGTCGCAAACAGTAAGACACGACTGAAGGGACTTAGTGCAACAACACACCACCAAAATATCCACCATCCTTCTTTCGGCAAGAAGAGACCTCCACGGAGTAAGACCCTCCCACTTATGCTCAGCTGCCCCTGTCTCGCCGGCAGCTGGAAGCGGCATTTACGCAGATGGCTCTGCCTGCCTGCTCTCAGCATCACTCTCTTCTTAGTAGCGAAAGTCTGGGATGCAGCCAATGGACATGACATACCACCTGGACATCCTCGGGCTGGTCCTGAAATCCCAGCCATCTGCTGGCCCCGCCTGCATCCACGAGCACCCTGCCGTGAGCCTGGGAGCAAAACGTGGTGGCCTGGCTCCCGTCTCTCCCACGATGAAGCGGCTACTCCACCGTCAAGTCTTCAGAGACAAGGCGAAACGTGACACTTAATGTCATTTGGGATGGAAGGTGTTGCGTCTCAGCATATGGTCGGCAAGTACAACACAAGGAATTTTGGAGGACACAGTAATTTTGTCTCGGTCTTTGTGCAATAATCACATTAGAAGGATACAAGTACACAATGTAATAAATGTGGGCACAGCTTGGTGACCTATTTTTCCCTTGTGAAGGCAACGCAGTACAATAGATAGGAAATTTCCATCTCACTAGTGGGAGCAGACGCTGTCCATGGGGTGTGTGTGTATGTGTGTCTGCTCAGTGTGTGTTCAGTCGTGTCTGAACCTTTGAGACCCCTTGGATTGCAGCCCACCAGGCTTCTCTGTCCTCGTGACTTTTCAGGCAAGAATACTGGACTGTTATCGTTTCCTCCTCCAGTGCAGCTTCTTGATCCAGGGATCAAATTGACATCTCCTGTGTCTCCTGCATTGCAGGTAGATTCTTTACCCACTGATCCATCTGGGAAGGAAACCCCACATTCAGGGGTGTTTGAAACCCAGGAGGCCTCTGGGAAACCAGAAGGAGATTGAAGTGAAAAAGCCGACAGACCCCAGAACATGACAGAGTGTATGCGTCCCATTCCGCTTGCTCCCTCCTTGGCCTCCTCTGTCTTTGCATGAATGCTTTCTGTTATATGACCATTCTAGCCTGACACGGATGCTATCTGCGGTTCATCCTTCTCCCTTTTATCTGGCTTCTTTTTTCGAGTAGAAAATTTTTCCTGATCACCTACCATCCCACATGAGATATTTGTTTTTGACTTCATCTTTTTCGACAACCTCCTCCACTGATATCAGCAACCCAGATCATGTGGGAAGTTGGTGACTGTGCAGCGTTTATTAAGCACTCAAAATAAAACCGCACTCTTTTGAACCACCCCCACTTGTACTCCCTGGGCTCAGTACCTCCTAATCACGCCCAAATCCACTAGACCTTTTGGGGAGTAAAAGTGCACACAGCCCTCAACTACTAAATTGTACTTGATCCCAATTCTGTTGGAGGGAAGATAATCACAAGTATTGCTACTCATTCTGGTATTTATGTCATTTTAGTTTTTTCATACATAAGAGTAATACGAGAGTATTACTATAAAGTGTCGAGAGAATAAATTATCAATAAATTATAGCCCATCCCCCAAGCCAGTGCTCTTACAAATCCAGATTATTAGCCAGTTTTCAGAGAAAGAAGCGCTTCACCTCAGAATAACTACAGATTATGAGAAGCCAGGAGAAAACATCAGAACCCCAACTCCTGCAAAGGTCTGTGGGAGTTTCCTGGGTCTGGGAGGGGAGAGCTCTGTCTCTGGGGACAAATAGTCACCATTCAGAGAAAAAAGAGAAACCAGGTCCCAGTCTAGCACTGTCATTAATCTCTTGACTGAAGCTAAATTCTAGAAAGGTACCATTTGCTCTTGTGGGTTGATCGTTCTAAAACAAACAAAAACCCTTACATCCATGTCTTCTTTTTTAAACATAAAGACAAAATTTCACCTAAGTTTATCACACACAGGTGGGGAAGCTAGTTCCAAGCTCAGTTTTCTGAAAAGGTAATGGAGTCTAACCTATTTTCCTACTTCAGAATATTAGCAGAACACCAGGGATCATTCCATAGCTGATTTTTTTAAAGATCACTTGGGATGCCCTTTAAAGTCACAGAGCTCAACCTTAGGAAGGAACCTCACCGCACCACAACAACAGGCTCGCCAGCGCCCATGCACCTCGGCAGACGGAGACCAGGTCAGCACCTGGACAGCTCCTGGCCTCTGGTCCCTGCGCAGCAGGGCACCATCTGAACTCGCATCCTCGGGTCCCCCAGAACCAGAACTGCCCTGAGAATGGCCCTGCTTCTCCCAGTCCCTCTTCTGGCCTACCCAGTGGCCTGTCCTGTCCTCACTTCTGACCTCTCTTCATAACCAGGACATTCCTGGGTCCTGCCTCTTGTCTGGCAGCTCTCTCTGGCTTCCTCTCTGCTTCCCTGTTGTTGTGACATTCTTAGCCTCTGCTCTTTCCTCTTTCCTCCAAGAGCTCATTCATTCATTTGTGTGGCTTCAACCATTGAGTCAAAACTTAAATCTGAATACCTTCCCTTGGAATCGCTCCTAATCATTAGTCCTCACCCCAGACTTTCCCCTCCAGCAGAGCTGCATAACTCAATAGGATCTGAAAGTTCAACTTGGCACTTCCCCAACTAATTCTACCTCCAGATATTTCTATCTTCTGCTCTGTTTGAGTCTCCTAATTGGAACAGTTACCTTAATAACTCCCTCTCATTTTCTCATCAGGCAACTTTCGCATCTCTTATTTTTCTCTCCTACCTGCGTTTTGTTTTGATTTTGCACTGCTATAGCGACTCCCCATACACGGACTTTTGTAGTTATATCCAGTCTCTGTGCTCTTTCCCCTCCGGTTCAGTTTTTTCTATGAGTGAAAATTCATCATCATCAAACCACCCTTTGAACAAGTCACCCCCTGCTGGCAACCACAATGACAATTCATTGCTTGTCAGATAATGTGTCACCCCTTAGCTTCACATGATACACCAGTGACTCTCCCAACCGTTATATTACTTTCTTTTTATTATTCCTTCACTTTATTCCTTCAGTACATACTGTGTGCCAGGCACAGGGCTATGTACTGGTCATTTCTTATTTCACTGAATTATCACAACAGCCTGCTAAGGTTGATGCTAATATTCCTTTTTGCAGATGAGAGAAATGAGACACCACAAGAGAAAGAAGCTGCAGCATCTCAAGCACCAGCCCCACAGCTTGGTGTTAACCTCGTCACCTGCGTCATCAGCAGCTTTGACTCTGTGCTCAGTCGCTTCAGTCGTGTCTGACTCTGCGACCCCATAGATGGCAGCCCACCGTCCCTGGGATTCTCCAGGCAAGAGCACTGGAGTGGTTGCCATTTCCTTCTCCAGTGCATGAAAGTGAAAAGTGAAAGTGAAGTCGCTCAGTCGTGTCCGACTCTTAGCGACTTCTGACCTTCTCTTCATAACCAGGACATTCCTGGGTCCTGCCTCTTGTCTGGCAGCTCTCTCTGGCTTCCTCTCTGCTTCCCTGTTGTTGTGACATTCTTAGCCTCTGCTCTTTCCTCTTTCCTCCAAGAGCTCATTCATTCATTTGTGTGGCTTCAACCATTGAGTCAAAACTTAAATCTGAATACCTTCCCTTGGAATCGCTCCTAATCATTAGTCCTCACCCCAGACTTTCCCCTCCAGCAGAGCTGCATAACTCAATAGGATCTGAAAGTTCAACTTGGCACTTCCCCAACTAATTCTACCTCCAGATATTTCTATCTTCTGCTCTGTTTGAGTCTCCTAATTGGAACAGTTACCTTAATAACTCCCTCTCATTTTCTCATCAGGCAACTTTCGCATCTCTTATTTTTCTCTCCTACCTGCGTTTTGTTTTGATTTTGCACTGCTATAGCGACTCCCCATACACGGACTTTTGTAGTTATATCCAGTCTCTGTGCTCTTTCCCCTCCGGTTCAGTTTTTTCTATGAGTGAAAATTCATCATCATCAAACCACCCTTTGAACAAGTCACCCCCTGCTGGCAACCACAATGACAATTCATTGCTTGTCAGATAATGTGTCACCCCTTAGCTTCACATGATACACCAGTGACTCTCCCAACCGTTATATTACTTTCTTTTTATTATTCTTTCACTTTATTCCTTCAGTACATACTGTGTGCCAGGCACAGGGCTATGTACTGGTCATTTCTTATTTCACTGAATTATCACAACAGCCTGCTAAGGTTGATGCTAATATTCCTTTTTGCAGATGAGAGAAATGAGACACCACAAGAGAAAGAAGCTGCAGCATCTCAAGCACCAGCCCCACAGCTTGGTGTTAACCTCGTCACCTGCGTCATCAGCAGCTTTGACTCTGTGCTCAGTCGCTTCAGTCGTGTCTGACTCTGCGACCCCATAGATGGCAGCCCACCGTCCCTGGGATTCTCCAGGCAAGAGCACTGGAGTGGTTGCCATTTCCTTCTCCAGTGCATGAAAGTGAAAAGTGAAAGTGAAGTCGCTCAGTCGTGTCCGACTCTTAGCGACCCCATGGACTGCAGCCCACCAGGCTCCTCCGTCCATGGGATTTTCCAGGCAAGAGTACTGGGGTGGAGCGCCACTGCCTTCTCCATATGACTCTGTGGACACGGCTAAATAAGGGTTTAATGGATTTAATATATTCAGATTCCCTGCAAACTTCTACTCCACTTCACGTCATTTTTCTAACAATGCTCAGAGCAATAGCTTCACTAAGCTCATTAAATCACAGTGTCAAGATTTTCTTCTTTTAAATGCTAATTAAGAGCCATCAAGTCCCCCACTGCTTATCATTAAAGGGACTACCAGGTGACAGACAACAGTGAGAACAGAGGTTTCATATTGTCTTTGTTAAATCAGGTACTAGCCAGGGGATAATCCCGGGTCTTGGTTGCAATCAACACGGAGCACTGTCAGTGTCAGGGTTAGAGGTGGAGACCAGCCTCAGAATGCTAACCCGAATGACAAAGAGCTTGTTCTCAGAGAGAAAACACTGCTACCAATCATTTTCCAATTGTTCTCTTATTTCAAGCACAGAGAAAGTGAAAAGTGAAAGTGTCAGATCCTCAGTTGTGTCCGACTCTTTGTGACCCTCTGGACTATAGACCCCCAGGCTCCTCTGTCCGTGGGATTCTCTAAGCAAGAATACTGGAGTAGGTAGCCATTCCCTTCTCCAAGATATGGTCCCAGTCCAGGGATCGAACCCATGTCTCTTGCATCTTCTGCTTGGCAGGTGGATTCTGTACCACTGAGCCACCTGGGGAGCCCAAGAATACTGGAGTGGGTAGCCAGTCCCTTCTCCAGGGGATCTTTCCTGTCCCAGGGATAGAACCCAGGTCTCCTGCATTGCAGGTAAATTCTTTACTGTCTGAGCCACCAGGGAAGCCTTTAAACACAGAGAGGCATGATTAAAAGATATCAGTGGAACTTCTTTGCTCACAGCCCAAACGTACGCCCTACATGATAACCAAAAGTGCCTTCCCCAAATACGTGTGTTTAAACTGTTTTGTACTGTTATGTTCCTGTGAAATTCAGTGTCTATCATGGGAGACTTAACCAGCAAGCCTGCTGACCTCAGTGTTAACCTAATCATTTCCCAGTGCTGCTCATTGGGGAAATCCTTGGGTGAGGACAGACCTCTCTCTAATAATGCAAACGTAAATTAGGGACAGACTCTACTCTTGAGTCACTTAGATCTAAGTAGACAAGAGGATCTCCTTGACACCAAGGAGCTGTTGGCAAGAGGTTCTAGAGAGGTCTTGATGCTTCTGAGAACATGGCGTGCAGGATGACGTGAGAGTCACTTGCAAAAGTCAGATGTGGTTTCCGAAATGCCTCTTTTGGTACCTTGATTAACAGGAAGTATTTAGTCATGAGGATGGAAGGGCAAAAAAGAAAAGTGAGTCAGATCTCAGAGACGGGAGCCCACAGGGCATGTGCAAAGTAATAGACTGTGTAATTTGACCAGAGAATGGACTAAGCATAAGGGTGAGATGGCAGAGAAAGGGGCAACCCATCCCACTAAATTAAGGCTGTCCTCTGTGGTCAGCTTAGAGGAAAAACATTAGTATCTCTAAACGTTAGATCCCGTACAGACATTGCTTTGTTTTTAAATGAGAAAATATCCTTGAGCACCGTAAACACTGCAAACTGAACTTTGTTTTAAGAAAAAACTGTTAATACGTCACTTCCTTTGTGCTTTATGAATTAGTGCTTCAGAGCTTGAACAGTGATGCAGTGTCTATTTCTTTTATTCATGTCTTTCTACATTGTTTGACTTCTCTCAACCACTAAGAAGTTACCGTCAAAGGACCAAAACTACCCATTACATGGATCAGGGGGCATCATACTTCTCAGGCAAACTGTGCCATACCTCTAACCCCCAGAGATGCCACACTGGCCCCTGGGACTGTCGGGGTATCACTCAGTCCTGGGAGCCAGTGGTACCCACCGTGCAATGTGGACACACTCGTTCAGTACTGAGCAGATTAGGGGCGTGCAGACCAACTCCCGCCCTGGCTCTCTGAGTGGTTGGTCCCTGCGCTGTCCAACACACTTACTCCCTTCTTTCAACCTGATTCCATCATTAGACACAAACGGCAAAAAACTTGGGCTCTGTGTTTATAAATAAATATGTGAGTGGCATTCTCTCACTGTAACTGGATTTTAGCTTCAATCCTAAACTCTTAATTTCAGAATCTGATGTTGAGTTAAATTAAATAGATATTATTTTTTAACAACATCGTCTCATTGAAAATTAATATGTGCTTTACCATAGAAAATTTGGAAACCAGTGGCTCAGCTGGTAAAGAACCCGCCTGCAATGTAGGAGACCTGGGTTCGATCCCTGGGTTGGAAAGATGCCCTGGAGAAGGCCTGCAGTCACAAAGAGCTGGACACGACTGAACAACTTCTTTCCTAGTAAACACACAGACTTAATTTAAAATCACTATGGGCTTCCCTGATTGCTCAGAGGTTAAAGCATCTGCCTCCAATGCAGGAGACCAGGGTTCGATTCCTCGATTCCTGGGTTGGGAAGATCCCTTGGAGAAGGAAATGGTAAACCACTCCAGTACTCTTGCCTGGAGAGTCCCATGGACGGAGGAGCCTGGTGGGCTACAGTCCATGGGGTCGCAAAGAGTCGGACAGGACTGAGCGACTTCACCTTCCTTCCTTCCCTTCCTTCCTCCGTTTCCTCTAAGAACCGTGGCTAGCAGCTTGGTCTTCATATTACATATATATATATATTCCCTGCTACTAAGTCACTTCAGTTGTGTCCATTCTTTGCAACCCTATGAACTGAAGCTCCTCTGTCCATGGAATTCTCCAGGCAAGAATAGTGGAGTGGGTTGTCATTTCCTTCTCCAGGGGATCTTCCCAACCCAGGGATCAGGCTTGGATCTCCTGCATTACAGGTGGATTCTTTACTAGCTGAGCCACCAAGGAAACCCCATATAAATATATACTATTGAGCTACATACCTATAGTTATATATAAAACTATTAAATAAAAATGAAGATGAAACAGCAAAATGTTAGCAGTTGTTCTCTCTATATGTGTCATGCATATGGCACAGCTTTGACTGAAAATAGTATCATGTTTTGCTATCAAATTACTCTTTTCACTTAAACTGTATTTTTTTAATTCAGCAGAGAGTCAGCAGCACTTTGACAACTGAGTCTTCAGTCGCTCTGCTATGCTCTGTATAACCAGTCGTATCAACAGCAGTGAGGATGCAGGGCAAGCACTGGTCTCAGCACTTCCCATGCATCATCTCATTTAAAGCTCAAAGCTACACTATCGAGTCTCAAGTGGGTAAAGTGAAGCACAGACTGGCCACTGGCCCAGCGTTACATAGATAATAAGCCCTTGTTCAACCACTCAGTCATGTCCAACTCTTTGCCACCCCATGGACTGAAGCATGCCAGGCTTCCCTCTTTTTCACCATCTCCCAGAGCTCACTCAAACTCATGTCCATCGAGTCAGTGATGCCATCCAACCGTCTCATCCTCTGTCACTCCCTTCTCCTCCTGCCTCCAATCTTTCCCACCATCAAGGTCTCTTCCAGTGAGTCAGCTCTCAGCATCAGGTGGCCTAAGGATTGGAGCTTCAGCATCAGTTCTTCCATTGAATATTCAGGGTGGATTTCCTTTAGGACTGACTGGTTTGATCTCCTACTGTCCAAGTCACTCTCAAGAGTCTTCTCCAGTACCAGAGTTTCCAAGTATCAATTCTTTGACTATTGGTATTGTGACATATTGGGATAGATGTATTTGGACTTTACCTTCAGTTCCTGGCACAGTGCTCCTAAAGCCCTTGCCCCTTCATGAGTGGTAGGAGCATCTTTTGTTCTAATGTGATGACCCTGGGTGAGCCCCAGATAGCTTCAGGATGCAGGCTGGTCACCAGAAAGATGCAGCTTTGGTTGGAAGCCTGACCGCCCCTCCCCTCATCCTCTAGGAAGGAGAACGGGGCTGGAGATTGAGTTGATAATCAATCTGCTTTCATGACGAAACCTCCCCCCAAAATCACTAACTGAAGAGGTTCAGAGAGCTTCTGGGCTGGTGAATTCACATGCATGGAGGTGCACCCCAACTCTGCGGAGACAGACGCTCCTATCCTCAGGGACCTCGCCTAGTGCACCCCCTCACCTGGCAGTTCATGTGTATCTTCAGTTCTGCCCTCTATAGTAAACTGATAAATATGAGGAAAGTCTTTCTCCGAGTTCTGTGAGCCTTTATAGCAAGTCAGGAAACCTGGAAAGGGGGCTGGAGACCCTGATTTGCCACCAGAGCACAGGTGGCAGGTCAGGACCCACGGCTGGTGTGTGCGGTGGGGGCCTTGCAGGTCTGAGCCCTCCGCTTGCGAGGCCTGTACAAGCTCTGCCTGCTGAGCGCCAGAATCACAGTAAATTGTAGGTTGCTGTCCACAGAGAACTGCGGAATTGCTTGGGGTGGAAAACCTATGCATTTGGCAGTGTTTGCTGTAAAAATCGTAAAATTATAGCTGTCTCCAATTTTTTGCTAAAACTCACATAATGAGTATCTTTATGGCCAAATATTCATGCATATCTGTGATTATGTCTCTAGGATAATGTTTTTTTATAAGGGTGATTGCTGCACTTAAGCACATGCTTATTTTAAAGTCTTTGGCTCTGTGTGCACCCCATCCTGTTTTTTAATTTTGTTGGCTGGTGGGGGAGATGTTTCTATTTCTGCTCTAATCCTATCATGCACCACAATAAACTCAGTTTTCATCCAATGCGAGGCTCCTCCCAGAGACACGAGGCTCCTTCTCTCCTTGGGCTTCTTGGGGGAACCAGGAGAACCTCAGCACTGCCGCAGACACGCCACACAGTGCAGCGAAGGGTGCTTCTGCGGGGCTGGGGTGCTGCGCCCCCTGAAACTGGAGCCTGGACCGTCAGCAACACCACCTGGGAGGCTCCACACCATCGGGGTCTGTCAACAGCTTTACTTGAAGAGCCCTTTGCCCCAGAACAGCTGCAGACTGCAGAAAGAAGTCTGGATCGATACATAAACTGACACTAAGTCTAATTTTATTCAGGTTTCAGCACCGAAGCACCTTTTCAATTTATAGTTCTGCTCAGCAACCCTTTTCTCTCATTTCTCATTTACTAGAAGCTTCCCAGGATAATGTGCTCAGCACCGAGTTAAATCAATGTCCCCATTAACACACTTTCAGAGGCAGCAGCCCACCATCGGTGTTCTCAATTCACATGACCTTGCTCTCCACGCGAGCTCAGCACCATCCTCGGGACACCCCCGCCAGCACCGGCCAGTGTCAGCCCCAGACAATATCCAGTTAATTAACCTTTAGGTGAAGATGCCCACTCACTTCCTTCTTGCCCATTGCATTCAGTCCGAAAGGCAGCAGGGAGCCGTGATGAATGCATTAATTAGGAAAATGATTGAATGCAGTTGCTTTTATTATCTTGGCTGTTAATCTTCTCTTCAAGATGCCTAAAAAGTCACCCTCATCAGGGGGGCGTCGATGCAGGGGAGAGGCAGCTGCTCAAAGCCCTGGGTGCCCCCCCACCCCACCACCGACTGTCTGGCTAAAAGATGAACTTGAGCTCCCATCAAGTAAATGCCACAAAACCTAGCCAGATACCCAAAGGGAGTGTGTTCACATCTTCACCAAGCTGCCCAGCCAAGGGAGATTTTAGAAGACAGGAGCAGCAGGAAGGACTAATCTCATCTCAGAGGCTGGGACGCTCTGTGGCTGCCTAGGGTCTCATGATGCCTGGATGAAAGGTACCACATGTGACTTGAACTGAAATTAATAACAATATTCAAGCCCAATCAGATGGGGCAACATTTTGAAGAAGTGATTCATTGGCATGCCCCTTTATCAGGATGAAAGAAAGTGGGAGTGTTAGTCGCTCAGTCGTATCTGACTCTTTGTGACCCCATGGACTGTAGCCCACCAGGCTCCTCTGTCCATGGGATTCTCCAGGCAAGAATTCTGGAGTACATTGCCATTCCCTTTTCCAAGTCCTCTTCCAGACCCCGGGATCGAACCTGGGTCTCCAGCATGGTAGGCAGATTCTTTGCCACTGAGCCATCAGGGAAGCCTATCAAGGATACATGATTGGAATGCAAAAAAAAACCACTTATATTTCTGGCCCCAAATGGGTGCATTGGAACATGAATGAGTGTATTCATCTTGCTGAGTTAGGAACATTGTTGGGGGTTGAGTTAACCTGCACCCACTGGATAAATGTCCAAAGCACTCATGCCCTTGTCTCTGGTCCAGGCAACCCTAGTGAGGCCCAGGATGTTCTGCCCCCCTTTCAGTTCAGTTCAGTTCAGTTCAGTCGCTCAGTCGTGTCTGACTCTTTGCAACCCCATTATCCACAGCACCCCAGGCCTCCCTGTCCATTACCAACTTCTGGAGTCCACCCAAACCCATGTCCATTGTGTTGTTGATGCCATCCAACCATCTCATCCTCTGTCGTACCCTTCTCCTCCTGCCCCCAATCCCTCCCAGCATCAGGGTCTTTTCCAATGAATCAACTTTTTGCATGAGGTGGCCAAAGTATTGGAGTTTCAGCCTCAGCATCAGTCCTTCCAATGAACACCCAGGACTGGTCTCTTTTAGGATGGACTGGTTGGACCTCCTTGCAGTCCCAGGGACTTGGGAGAGTCTTCTCCAACACCATAGTTCAAAAGCATCAATTCTTAAGTGCTCAGCTTTCTTCACAGTCTAACTCTCACATCCATACACGACTACTAGAAAATCCATAGCCTTGTCTAGATGGACCTTTTTTGGCAAAGTAATATCTCTGCTTTTTAATATACTATCTAGGTTGGTCATAACTTTTCTTCCAAGGAACAGCATCTTTTTTCATCTCTGCAACCACCATCTGCAGTGATTTTGGAGTCCAGAAAATAAAGTCTGACACTGTTTCCACTGTTTCCCCATCTATTTCCCATGAAGTGATGGGACCAGATGCCATGATCTTCGTTTTCTGAATGTTGAGCTTTCAGCCAACTTTTTCACTCTCCACTCTCACTTTCATCAAGAGGCTTTTTAGTTCCTCTTCACTTTTCTTTTTAAGGGTGGTATCATCTGCATATCTGAGGTTATTGATATTTCTCCCGGCAATCTTGATTCCAGCTTGTGCTTCATCCAGCCCAGCGTTTCTCATGATGTACTCTGCATAGAAGTTAAATAAGCATGGTGACAATATACAGCCTTTTCCTATTTGGAACCAGTCTGTTGTTTCATGTCCAGTTCTAACTGTTGCTTCCTGACCTGCATATAGGTTTCTCAGGAGGCAGGTCAGGTGGTCTGGTATTTCTTTCAGAAAAGCAGAATTCTCTTTCAGAATTTTCCATAGTTTATTGTGATCCACACAGTCAAAGGCTTTGGCATAGTCAATAAAGCAGAAATAGATGTTTTTCTGCCTCCCTTTACTCCCCATCAAACCCCAACTCAAGCATCAGTCACTGTTCTTTATTCTAATATTCATGTATCTGTTTGGCTGCACCAGGTCTGGGATCTTTGATCCCCGTTGTGGCAGGAGGGACCTTTAGTTGCAGCAGGTGGGATCTGGCTTCCTGTTCAGGGATGGAGCCTGAACCCTCTGCATCGGGAGCACAGAGTCTCAGTCACTGGACCACCAGGGAAGTCCCATCCACTCTTCTTGATTTCGCCAAGCTCCCTGCTCACCTATGGGCATCATTCTCCTCTCTCCTGTGTCCTGCTGACCTGCCTACAGATCACGCTGCTGTACTCATCCCAATTAATCTAAGTCCGTCACATTCGTGCCCACATCCTCACACTCCAGGAGGGCACCTCCCGCACAGCGGGAGCTCGCGCATGTGTAGAGAATCTGACTTAGAAGCACATATGTGATATCTTCTGTAGAGATTTAAGGAACGAAAACCCGGCATGCTACAGATCCAGTGTGCAGTGTTAGCTAAAATGACTGGAGGCTCTCTGACCACCTGGCGTAGGACGGAAAAGAGAAAGCCAACAAGGAACCAAGGCCTGCTGGACAGCAAAGGTGCAGGATGCTTCCAGGAGGGTCTTGAGCTCCAGCTCAACGCCAGCAAACTCCCTTAGGTAATAACCCTCTGCCCTGCTCTCCGCAGGGGCCCTCAGCTCTCTGACTTTCTGCCCTAGCATCTGTATGCTTTGTTGAAAATACAACTAAAGCTCATTTAAAGTGAAGTCTGCCAGTCTAGGATTTTGGCATTTCCCATGTTCTATGAGGAAAACACTTCTCAAATTGCTACGACTTAAAATATTCCCTGCAGTCACTGAAAGTCTCACTTCCCCGATCAGTTCTCAACGTTTCCTTTTGACAGAAGCATTATGAGCCGTTGTTCCTTCCCACTCTGTCTGGCACCTCCCCCACCCAGGGCGTCTGTCACGGAGGCTGGGCTCTGCCCAGGCTGAACAGTTAAAAGTGGCTTTTGAATGAATTCCACCAGGGGGCTCCAGTTCTCAACACTGGCCATCCCTTTGACCTGACTGAGGAGTTGCTGACACACGGAGCTCCTTTCAGAGTAACCTGCTACTCTTTTTGGAGAATAGTTTGAGGTTCCAGAGTCCTCCACCAGCTCCTTAAAACCTGAAGCTATTTACTGCCAGGAAGCTCCAGGAAGCCTGGGACCACACTTTTACTCTTAACGGGAATTAAAACTGATGCCATTTCTCTCTCTGCCAAGGCCAGTCCAGCCAGTACGCTTGAGAGTGGGAAACTCAGCCCAGCAGCTGGCCGTGCCTGTTACGGGTTGAGTTGGCTGCACCTGCCCAGTCTCCCAGGTGTGTCTGACTCTCTGAAGCCCCGTGGACTGCAGCCCCCAGGCTCCTCTGTCCGAGGGATTCTCCAGGCAAGAATCCTGGAGTGGGTTACCATTTCCTCCTCCAGGGGATCTTCCCCACCCAGGGATTGAACCCACATCTCGGGGGTCTCATGCACGGCAGGTGGACTCTGTATCAGTGAGCCACCAAGGAAGCCCCATGGATTGAGTTGTGTCCCTACAAATTCACTGATGGCATCACACCAGTCTCAGAGTGCGGCCCCGCAGGAAACTGAGTTCTTACAGACGTGGTCAGAGTGTGATCTCACGGGGAACAGAGCCCTCGCAGACATGATCAGAGTGTGACCTCACGGGGAATAGAGTCCTCGCAGACGTGATGGGCTGCTGTCTATGGGGCCGCACAGAGTCGGACAGGACTAAAGTGACTTAGCAGCAGCAGACGTGGTCAGAGTGTGACGTCACGGGGAACAGATCCCTCATAGAGGCAGTGAGTTAAATTTAGAAGGGGTCACAGTAGAGTAGGGTAGGCCCTTAATCCAGTGTGACTGATGTCCTTATAAAAAGAGGGATTTGGGACACGGAGACTTTCATTCAGGGAAGACACTGTGTGAACCCGAAGGCGGAGAGCAGGTGATGCTTCTATAAGCCAAGAAACATCAAAGATGGTCAGTGAGCCCCGGGGTCTTGGGAGAAGCCTGGAGCAGACGCTCGTCGTGGCCTCGGGGGCCCAGTCCTGCCAGCACCTCGGCCGTGCACTCCCAGCCTCCAGGCGCTGAGCCGGTGCGGCAGTGCTGTCCAAGCCGCCCTTTCCTTGGCTGCTTTGACCCAGCAGCTCCGGCCCTCCCTGAGGTCCCTGAGCCTCTAAGCCTGGCTTCTCCTCTGTCCTGCATCCAGGTGGGCTTTCCCAAGATGGTAGGAGGCAGTCCTCTGTGAGTCAGTCCTTCTGTGAGTTCGCTGGGTCCCTGGGGCTGGCGTGTGACCCTGTCTTGAGGCTGTCCTGCAGGGTTAGCCAGAACGTGCAGTGAGGGCTCAGAGCAGGAAGACGGTGGGAGCCCAGGGGCCAGAGCTGGCCATTGTGCTCCCCCAGCCCAGGCCACAGAGACTGGGGATTGAAACCTAGGCTGAGGGAGCAGGCTGGGCTGCGTGCTGGTGGGCACAGGCAAGAGCTGCTGGGGGGTGGGCCCCAGGTCACTGGCATCACCTGTACTAAGGCCCACCCTCCCAGCTCAGTCTACGCCACTGTGCCTGCAACTCCAACGCCCGTGAGCCCCTGAGACACCCTTCTGGAGATGCTCAAGCTCATCTCAGCTCTGCCTAGTGGAGATCGGGTGGCTCCCAGACCTCTGGGCAGTTCAAGTATCCAGGACAGGCAGCAGCTGGGGTCCCGGTGCACCTGCCACCCAGCACCTCCTGAGTGTGCGGTGGGTCATTGCTACTGAAAAGGCCAGAGCTGAGCTTGGCCACCTGGGCCCAGCATGACCCCACAGACGCCTGCAGGGTCTGCCGCCAGGGGAGCAGTGGTGACACCTCCGGCCCCGTCAGGCCAGCCAGCAGAGCCGCGGCCGCACCTGGCCCAGTCTCACCTTTCTCCACGGCGCTCCACCGCCCCGCCCCAGAGCGGTCTTGGCTTTACTCCAGAACCACCTCACTGGAACAGGAGACCCTCAGGATGGTGTTCTCTGTAAATCCACGTGGAGAGGCGGGTGGAAGCTCCGTGAGACAGAGAGTGAGAGCGTGAGGGAGGAGAGGAGCTGTCGTCTGCTGTCCCAGCCGGGAGCTGTCCCCCATGGCCCTGTGCAGCCAGCCTCCTGTCGCCTGGCCCGCCAGGGCTCAGGGCCAGGGGCCGGGAGTGCTTTTGCCTTTGGCCTTCACGTTCCTGGCCCGAATCTCCCTGCTCGGACATCCTCTCGGGAAATCTCTCCACCCAGGAATGCACAGGGTGGGAACACCCCTGGCCCCACCTCCCATGGCTCTGAGCCAATGAAGATATCTCAAAAGGGCGTTTTAGATGCAGGAAACGGTCAGAGTCCACTTTGGCCGTCTTGGAGAGACTGTGTAGGTGGCTACAGGATCTGGGAGGGAGCCCCCACGGGGCCGCGGAGCTGTCATGCCTGAGCTTGGAGGAACGGATGGAGGCCTCCCAGCCCTTCTCCAGGGCACTGGTGTCACCCTCCCTGCCATCTGGGTGTCAGACACCCCCTGTGATGTCTCCCCGCCTCTGCTGGAGGACAGGTGGGTTGCAAAGCATGGAAACAGTTGAGCTCCCTTCATCCGTCATCGGCGTCGATGTCACCGCGACACTGCTCTGACGTCCCCGCACCGAGCTAACCTTGACAGGGAGCCGTCTGCCCATCAGCTACCCTCTCTGCATCCTGCTTCCCTCTGCACCCTGGCAGTCCTGTCTGCAGCAGACTCGCCCGAAGCGAGCACCACCTCCTCCTGTGTTCACCCCGTGCATTTCTGACATCCTAATGACTCTTCAATATGCATGACCATTTCCAAGGAAGGCATTCCACACTTTTTAATCACTTGCATAAACCAACCGATTTTGAGAGCTCGCCCCTGGAAAGGGGCACCGGTGATCTGTAAATTTAATTTGTTCTCACATCTTTTGTCATGACGGCGGGGCCCCCTGGGCTCGGCGACTGTCCGGGATTCATATGTCCTGACACCTAGGGGTTTTCTGTTTTGTTTTGTTTTCTTTTACTGTTTTTAATTAAAAGCGTTTCCACCAAAATGAATCACCATTCAGAATTCCAGCCGAGGAAGCCATTTTTTTTTTCCTATTTAGCTAAAGTGAACCAAAGTACATTTGGGCAAGAAATGAGGAGGCTCAGGACGAATCCATTCCCAGAGCAGTCAGTATCTGATACTCTCAGTGCCTGTGCGTGAATCCCAGAATTTTGTGTGCGTTCTGGGTCTCTGACCAGCGTTTCCAAAACTGTCACAGAAAAAGGCTCTCAAAGCTCCAGAGGCAAGTCGGTTTCAGGGATCCAAACGCCCCCTAACGTTACACAGAGCCATTCCTATGCTTGGAGGTCACCTCTTTGATCCAGGGTTTTCCCTGTATTATTCTGCAGTTAGTTAATATTAAGGCGTAAGAAGGTGGGACTGTGGATGCAAATTGGGCAACATGGCCTGTTCCTGAGCCCCCTGTTCCATCCCAGACAAACCACAGGTGGGGTGATGCTACATGGCTAAGGTCCATCAGGAGAGAAAGATATGTGGCTCCAGGGACACATGCCAGGGGCTCCCAAGGCAGATTGCTGTTCAGTCGCTTGGTGGTGTCCGACTCTTTGTGACCATGTGGAATGTAGCACGCCAGGTTTCCCTGTCCTTCACCATCTCCTGGAATTTGCCCAAACTCATGCCGACTGAGTGGGTGATACCATGTAACCATCTCATCCTCTGCTGTCCCCTTCTCCCCCTCCCTTCAATCTTTCCCAGCATCAGGGTCTTTTCCAATGAGTCAGTTCTTCACATCAGGGGGCCAAAGGATGGAGCTTCAGCTTCAGCACTAGGCTTTCCAGTGTCTCCCCACAGCAGATGCTCCAGGGGAAATCCAGGTGGAGGTGACTTTAGAGAGAGGATGAAAATGGAGGTGGATGAGAGAGGGGTGTGTATTTCTGTCCTGGACAGACTCTGGGAGTTGACCTTTTTTCCTAGAAGCTGATCAAAAGCAAGAAAAATAGCCCTGCGTGCTCCATGAGGGTAAACTTGAATCCTCCTCTAACTTGAGAGGCAGGGACCATGAATATTCTCTGGGGTCAGACAAGGAGCCTTAGCTCCTAGAGGGCTTTGTCCCCCAGGGACCCCACCTGTGACCTCTCAGTGACAAAACCTTTCCCACATCGCAGTCCCAGATCTCAAGCTTTCTGAGCATCAGTACAGAGTTTGCAAGGCCGCCCAATGCCACAGGAGAAGATTCTGAGCATCTGAGTTTAGAGGGGCTCTGAGGGTTTCCCAGGAGCTTCCCCAGGTCCCAGGGCTCCTGGATGCTGGCCATTTGGTATTGGATCCCGACTTCACCTGCCAGCGCAAGAGACAGCTGAGATCAGCGCTCAATCCCTGGGTGGGGAAGATCCCCTGGAGAAGGAAATGGTGAACCGCACCAGTATTCTTGCCTGAGAAAGACCATGGACAGGGGAGCCCGGCGGGCTGCAGTCCACGGGGTGGCAAAGAGCCGGACACCACTGAGCCTCACGTCAGCACGTGACTCGGCGCTCTTAACCCCCTTCTCCCCTTGTCACATAAGCGGGATTGTGTGCCTTTAAATCACGAGACCCAGACAGATATGGCCCAGAACCTGAACTCAGGACAAGAAAGGAGGTCTCTCACTACCGGCTACAATGCCACCACCGCTCGCTCGGGCCTCCTGGCTGTGCTCGGGGCAACGGGAGGACACACCCACCCTGAGGGATGCTCAGCTGCATCGCTGATGGCTTGAGGCGACTCCAGCCCCCACTCGGTATCAGAGAGCCCGGAAGCCAGCACACAGCCCAGCCTGGAGAGGCCCCAGCGTTCTATATGGTGTAAGGGGGTGATATTTTCCCCTCAGAACCCTGCTTCAAGGATTAGTGAAGAGAAAGGTGCTGTTTGACTTTTAGAGGAGAATCTGATGCTCCCACAGAGCCAGAATCCTAACAGAAAGCAGCCCATCTGTTTACAATTACAGTCCTTCATTCATGCTTTCTGCCCTGCAGGGGCCCCGGTGACTCAAGGAGAGGTGGTGAGATGGCAGGAGCAGCAGCAGCTCTGGCTGGCAGGAGGGCCAGGAGGCCTCCAGCGGGGTGAAGAGTTGGGATGGGTTTTGGAAGTGTGGAGCATGGCCGTGCGAGTGGAACGTAAGATGACCTCACAGAGGCAGCTCTGGGTAGTAAAGTATGAGAGGATGGAGCAGGCAGGAAGTGACTGAAGACTTAGAACTCTGACCCACGCTGTCATGGATAAATGTGGGGTAGACTGGAAGCACTGATGCATGCAGGTCCAGAGGGTCCTGGAAACCCTGAGGGTTCTGTACTCACCAAGGCTGTGGAGCAAGGCACAGGGCGACGGGGGAGGCATTTTCTATGTAAGGCACCCTTGCCCCCGTCATCTTTACCGGGTATGGCTGGTGAGCACTAGGGGCTGAGGTGCTGAAGTGGGAGAAGCCGAGAAGGAGGGGTGCTCCGTGTGCAAGGGGCCAGGAGTCCACGGCAGGCCTGCCCTTCAGGCACGGCATCACCTCCTCCTCCTCACAGAAACCCCGTGACAGGTGCTGGATTCCCACACAGAGATGAGGATGCAGACAGTTTTCAAAGTCAAGTAATTTGCCAGAAAATGCACAGGTAATGCACCAGGACGTGTGCTTGGGTCTGACTCCAAAGACCACGTGTGTCCATCACTTCACAGGGAGGTTTTAGAAATTAAACACATACACACACGCACAAATACAGCTTGGTGGTTGATTAATTGAGGAGGCAAAGATAGAAAAGAAAAATGTCTTAAAATGGAATAATCACTCTGTATAAAGCTCGGGAAGTTCAGGGTGGGCGTTTGTTTGGGGAGAAGGTCGTGACTTGGATAGTAAGCGTGTGAGCTTCATGGCAGAAGCGCTGCATTTACCCAGATGGACTGATCAGGATGAAGGTGAGGCGCATCTCAACAGCTTAGGAAATAAATCCCACCAGGTCAGGGGCTACACATTGGAGAGGGGGACACAGAGGTTAAGTTCACAGATCTGTGCATAACAGGTCTTCCAGGGTCAAGGTCACAGGGGAATTTCTGAAAAGAGGAACTGGTGCATTGTATCAAATGTCTCAGAGTTCAGGAAGATTTTAAAAGAATGTCTTTAACTGATGATTTTTTTCTCTTTCTGAGTAGAAAGAATTTGTGACCACCCAAAGTATTTATTTTAAAACGGATTTGTGGACCACAGAGAAAGTCAACAAAGCTGACATGGGTTCCCAAAATTCTACCTGCAAACACTCCTCCTCCAGGACTGAGTCTCCGGCCTGCCACCCCAAATTGCCTTCCTGAGTGTGGGTGCACCTCCAAAGAGAGTCTGGACAGGAAGAGATCAGGTGTGGCGGGTCCCCTCCACCTTTGTCTTGGGGAGGTCTCCATCCCACAGACGAGGCAGCAGTGGCCAGGCTTGGCAGGTGGGCTGAGGCCCCATGGCTGTTTTGCGTGGGACCTGTTTATCACAGTAACTCACTCCTTCCCTCAAGCCAAGGTCTCTGGATTACCTCCTTGGGCCGGGTGCTCCAGGTGTCTGACACACAGAACAACCCCAGTTTTACTGAACTATGACTAATCCAACAAGTACCTTCTGATAAAAGCATGGGTGACCGGAAACTGATGCCCAGCACTGGAGCCTTTCTGACCCCTGAGAGGGTGAAAGCAGGTGCGTCTCAGCAGCATCCCCATTGTACGAAGAAATCCCATCTCCCGCTGGACCGGAACTTCACTTCATCCTGCATCCTGCCGTGGTCCACTGCGATGATATTAGGAAATGACAATAAATGCCCTCCTCACCTCCACTTCCATCCTGTCTCCAGCTTTTAAACTTGAGTGATGCTGAGTTCAACTCTACAAATTCCAGGGACCCTTGAATGAATGGCTATAAGATGCTTAATCCACAACTGAGCAGAAGCCTCCCTTTGTGAACACTCATATCATCCAAGCATGTGGAGTCACAAACAGTGCTCCCAGCCTGATTTCCCAGACCTCTGTTTCTCTCTGCCTGGAAAAGTGGACTTGTGGGTGAATAGGTTTCCATCGGGTAGAGCGAGCTGGAAAGAGTCAGCAGGCTTCTCAGGGTGGAGGTCTCAGATGGACATGTTTGCCTGTGTCTGTGTTGGAAATGACACCCTGAGGACACCCCTTTCTGATGCCATTTCTTCACCAAAAAAGAAATCAGAGAAAGCGATGTTTTGAGTTTTTCCAGCTTCTCCACTTCTTTGGGCGTGCAACAGAGTCTACAAGAGGCAAGGCTGGAAACCAAATCTTTAGTCCAAGGGGTCCCAGAAAGGAAAGATCTGGAGAAAGCTGAGCCAGAAGAGGATGTTCCAGTAGGTTCCTCACCCACCGCAGGATTCCTCTGGAAGCAGCAGCTTCTAAGGTTCTAAAACAGCTTGTACTTGCACTGTCCATTTAAGGAAACTTTTCCTAGACTGGTCTGATCGTGAAAATCTCCCGGGAAAGTTTACAAATTCAGAATCCCAGGCTGTCTCATGAAGGATGCTGACTCAGTCTTCAGTCATCATCCGAAGCCATGTGGTCACCGAGGCTGGAAATTTAAGTCATGGTCCTCGTGTTTGGAAGGACAGCGCTGAGACTGAAGATTTCGCTTTGGGTTATCTTCCATATTCTGCCTAATATCAACTATATACTGTCAACTTAAAAAATAGTCACAACCTAAAAACTGAGGGTTATGTTTTATTCGGAGGGAACTTTTAGGACCTCATACCTGGGATGCCTAGGGTCACATCTCAAGCGACCCTAGGAGAACGGCTCCAAAGCGACTGTGGGAAGGAATCAGGTTATCTAGAAGTTTTGTAACAAGGGGCAGGTAGTCTGAACATCAAATGATTATCATTGATTAAGGAAAACCAGATATCTCAAGTCATGGAATTTAGCGCTTTTCTGGATAGGGGACGATGCAAGGGTCTGGGCTCAATGAAATCATTCTTCTGGTGTGCGTCTCAGCTATCCTCGGCCAGTATCCTGAGTTTCTATACACCCTGAGTTCCTCGGGGCTCAGTGTAGTGGGTGGCTGTAGTCTGATGGCTCTGAGATCATAGGGATCAGTCTTCATGGTTGCCCTGGAGGGCCGGAATCACTGATGACTGCAACATCTTTGTTTACTGATATGACAGGAAATACTCCACTTCTCAATACAAAGCAATAAAGGAAAAGGCAGAATCACATCCCTTTCCTGTCACTCTCTGTGTGTGAGGGACCTGGCTGGCCATGCACAGGCACCCCAGCGGGCGTGCGGGATGTCCACCGGGAAAGCAGGGGCTGAGGAAGCAGGTCTGAGGAAGCAGGGATGCACGAACAGCCAGAATGGAAAGGAGAGGCGGACAAAAGCAGAGAAGTGTCAGAAAGGGGGCCCGTGGCCCCGGGAAGGGCTGTGGGGGCCACTGACCCCGCCCTGCTGAAATTCTCGGGTCTGCTTTATGAGGGATGGTCTAAGAGCATCAGTGACTCGGAAGCCTGATGCCCAGCAGTGGTTACCTAGCCAGCTCCATCTCATCCTCCTCCCCATTCAGATGTGTCTATCCACTGCTCCTCGCTGCTGAGCCAGAAACAGGGGGAGAACCGTGGACAACTTGTCCGCTGAGCTTGAGCACATGAGGCTTCTATTTCAACAGAGGAGCACTCATTGAGCAAAACTCAGTATCCGTTTGAGCAAACTGCAGGAGATAGTGAAGGACAGGGAGGCTTGACGTGCTGCAGCCCATGGGGGTCACAAGAGTCGGACACGACTGAGCGACTGAACTACAGCAATATATAACTAAGACCGTAATGAAAGCTGGGAGGGTCAGTGTTCCAGAGGTCCTAGCTAAGGAGGCTTCACAGTGCCAGCAAGGGCACTTCACTTGCGGTCCAGTGACTGAGGCTGCGAGCTCCCGATGCTGCGGGCCCTGGTTTGATCCCTGGTCAGGGAATTAGCCACTCCGGCACTCTGGCCTGGAAAAGCCCGTGGACGGGGGAGCCTGGTGGGCTGCAGTCCACGGGGTCGCTAAGAGTCGGACATGACTGAGCGACTTCACTTTCACTTTTCACTTTCATGCATTGAATTGGTAACCCACTCCAGTGTTCTTGCCTGGAGAATCCCAGGGACTTAGGAGTCTCACGGGCTGCTTATGGGGTCACACAGAGTTGGACATGACTGAAGTGACTTAGCAGCAGCAGCAGCAGCAGGAAACTAGATCCCACGTGCTGCAACCAAGCACTCTCAGGCTGCAACTAAAAAGACTCTACATGCCACACCAAGACCCCGAACGCTGCAGCTAAGACCCGGAGCAGCCAAATAAATTAATAATTT
>SJYC01119100.1:0-47139 GCA_006408675.1 Madoqua kirkii
AAACTAGATCCCACGTGCTGCAACCAAGCACTCTCAGGCTGCAACTAAAAAGACTCTACATGCCACACCAAGACCCCGAACGCTGCAGCTAAGACCCGGAGCAGCCAAATAAATTAATAATTTTTTGAAAAAGAAATGAATTATTAAAATACTCCAGCATGAACCTGAGGGTTGTGGCAGAGCCTTCCAAGCAAGGAAACCCCGCTGGAAAGCCATTACTCTACAGCCACTAGTTTTCAAGACTCAGCAGTAACTGCAGACATGCACTAACTCCCGTGTGTGGTGGGGAGGATTGGTCCAAACCGTTTCACGGCTCACTTCCTTATATCACACCAGCTCTGACGCCCTTTCCCTCACTTAAGATCACCCCAATGCCCCAGCTTTGCAGGCCTGAGGGCTCCCAGCAAAACTTGTTCAAGAGACTACTTTTTCCCACATCAAATGGCCTTAGCTGCCTTAGTCGCTCAGCTGTCTGACTCTGGGCGACCTCGTCAACTGTGGCCTGCCAGGCTCCTCTTGTCCACAGGGATTCTCCAGGTAAGAATACTGGAGTGGGTTGCCATGCAGTCTTCCAGGGGATCTTCCCGACCCAGGGATTGAACCCAGGTCTCCTGTCTTACAGATTCTTACCATCTGAGCCACCAGGGAAGCACTGTAATTGGCCATAAATGTGTGCATGTATTTCAGGATTCTCCAGTCTATTCCGTTGGTCTATATGCCCATCTTTATGCCAGCACCATGACATTTTGATTACTGTCCCTGTACACATTGCTTTTTAAACTTTGGTTTTACTTAAGAAACACAACAATTTCTGCAACACTAAATATTTTCTATAGCATCATAATGACTCAACACTGTCATGTTTACATTGTCCATATTTTTTTATAATCAAGAACACCATAATAATGGTGCTCCCTGGTGGCTCAGTCAGTAAGGAATCTGCCTACAATGCGGGAGAAAGAAGTTCAAACCCTGGGTCAGGAAGATTCTCTGGAGAAGGGCATGGCAACCCACTCCAGTATTCTTGCCTAGAGAGTCCCATGGACAGGGAGCCTGGTGGGCTACAGCCCATGGGGTCACAAAGAGTCGAACATGACAGAAGGGACTGAGCATGCATGTACCCACACTGGTAGCTTAACGGATGAAGCTGGTGCTGTTTAGTCATGAAGTCCTGTCCAACTCTTGCAGTCTCATGGACTATAGCTTCCAGGCTCCTCTGTCCACGGGATTTTCCAGGTAAAAATACTGGAGTGCATGGCCATTCCCTTCTCCAGGGGATCTTCCTGACCCAGGGGGTGAACCCAGGTCTCCTGCATTAGCAGGTGGGTTCTTTACCACTGAGCCATCAGGGAACCCAACGAATGAAGCAACCTGCTACTAAACCATCTGAACCTGCTATTAAACCCATGAAAAAGCCTGTTATTTCTCAGAATAACGTACTAGCAGTGGAATCACTGGGTACCAAGCTATGCAAAATTCCCAAACTTTGAGTAGAGACTACCAAATTCCATTCCAGCTCAGTTTCTGTATTCCACTCTCTTTTGGCCCCAAAGAGACCCCAAGGACAGGGATCTCATCTTCCATCTCCAACTTTGTTGAATATCAACTCTCCTTCATCTCAGTTTTTAAATTACTTTCAAATTTGAAAGTGTCAGTTTAGCCAGTCAGTCAGTTCAGTCGCTCAGTTGTGTCTGACTCTTTGCGACCCCATGAATCACAGCACGCCAGGCCTCCCTGTCCATCACCAACTCCCGGAGAAGATTCTCTGGAGAAGGGCATGGCAACCCACTCCAGTATTCTTGCCTAGAGAGTCCCATGGACAGGGAGCCTGGTGGGCTACAGCCCATGGGGTCACAAAGAGTCGAACATGACAGAAGGGACTGAGCATGCATGTACCCACACTGGTAGCTTAACGGATGAAGCTGGTGCTGTTTAGTCATGAAGTCCTGTCCAACTCTTGCAGTCTCATGGACTATAGCTTCCAGGCTCCTCTGTCCACGGGATTTTCCAGGTAAAAATACTGGAGTGCATGGCCATTCCCTTCTCCAGGGGATCTTCCTGACCCAGGGGGTGAACCCAGGTCTCCTGCATTAGCAGGTGGGTTCTTTACCACTGAGCCATCAGGGAAGCCCAACGAATGAAGCAACCTGCTACTAAACCATCTGAACCTGCTATTAAACCCATGAAAAAGCCTGTTATTTCTCAGAATAACGTACTAGCAGTGGAATCACTGGGTACCAAGCTATGCAAAATTCCCAAACTTTGAGTAGAGACTACCAAATTCCATTCCAGCTCAGTTTCTGTATTCCACTCTCTTTTGGCCCCAAAGAGACCCCAAGGACAGGGATCTCATCTTCCATCTCCAACTTTGTTGAATATCAACTCTCCTTCATCTCAGTTTTTAAATTACTTTCAAATTTGAAAGTGTCAGTTTAGCCAGTCAGTCAGTTCAGTCGCTCAGTTGTGTCTGACTCTTTGCGACCCCATGAATCACAGCACGCCAGGCCTCCCTGTCCATCACCAACTCCCGGAGTTCACTCAGACTCACGTCCATCGAGTCAGTGATGCCATCCAGCCATCTCATCCTCTGTTGTCCCCTGCTCCTACTGCCTCCAATGCCTCCCAGCATCAGAGTATTTTCCAATGAGTTAACTCTTTGCATGAGGTGGCCAAAGTACTGGAGTTTCAGCTTTAGCATCATTTCTTCCAAAGAAATCCCAGGGCTGATCTCCTTCAGAATGGACTGGTTGGATCTCCTTGTAGTCCAATGGACTCTCAAGAGTCTTCCCCACACCACACTTCAAAAGCATCAGTTCTTCAGCACTCGGCTTTCTTCACAGTCCAGCTCTCACGTCCATACATGACCACAGGAAAAACCATAGCCTTGAAAGTGTAACAACACTCTCTTTTTCCTTCTTTGGTCCAGAGATTGAAAAGACGAGCTCCCTTGAAAAAAGGATGAAAACCCCATTCCTCGTGTGATGATCCAGCAAGAAATGACCTGATTGCCTCCTGCCTATCGACTCCATTGAATACAGCTGAGATGATGGTTGGCATCCTTTATCTCAACTGAGCAATCTCATCGCTCAGTAACAGCCTAAGAATAGAGATAATAGATTGGTAATGAATGGTCAAAACTATTCAGCATAAATACAGTGACTCACCTCAACTGAACTGTGCTGGTAAACAAGACCGTTCAAGCCCACAGGGCAGGAATGGCAGGACAGAGAAGAGTGCCTCCCTGCACGCAGGAGCCTGCCCTACCTCTGCACACTCTGAGAAAAAGCAGTTCTGAAAATTGCACTCTGTGGCTTCACAGCACCAGAGTCGCATGGGCTGTGAAGTTTTACTGAGACGGAAACAGCTTTCTTGGCAAAGAACTCAGATCTGTGGTTGCTGACAAGCCCGTGGAGAAAAAGAAAAGCACCCGGGACAGCTGCTGGGCAGCATGTGAAAGGCAGTCAGACGCCGCAGCTTTGAATATCTCTGATTCTGAGATGCATGCTGCAGCTCAGAGGGTGCCAAAATGTTTCCTAACCGAGGTCTTTTCACTGACTAGAAACACTTTAAAGTATTCTTTTTAAGCATTAAGGGACAAGAGAAGAAATGTCTCAAGAAGCTTCTTATGTAATTGAATCATGAACAACTCTAAAGAGGAAATTAACCAAGGTTGGCTTGAGTATGGAGACTGGAATTCTAGCGTGCATGCCACCACCCTCCAGCTCAACACCTGCTCAGACACCACTGATTAGTAAGCAAATGCCTCCTGAGTGAACCAGTGTTTCTCCATGGTGCTCCAGGAAGCCACTCACCATTCCGAGTGGGCACAGCAGTCCCCTTGGCCATGTTGAGCTAGACATTGCCCACTCCAGGTCACACGGGATTGAGTCTCTCCTTTCCTTCCTGTCTCTCTCTGTGCTCATATCCATTCCTTGTTATCTGTTCACTTGCTAAGTTGTGTCTAACTTTGCAGAACCCCGTGGACTGGAGCCCACCAGGCTCCTCTGTCCGTGAGATTTTCCAGGCAAGAATACTAGAATGGGTTGCTGTTTTCTTCTCCAGGAGATCTTCCTGGACCAGGGATCGAACCCATATTTTCTGCACTGGCAGGCTGATTCTTTACCACTGAGCCACCTGGGAAGCCCATTCATCCCCTAGAAAAGGAATACAGGAAAATGAGAGCAAAGAAGATGAGGGCAGAGGTGGACAGCTTAGTATATTTTCTTGGTGTGATCATCCTGCCAGGTGTCCAGGTGAGCTGTATCTGAAGGGAAGCTTTCCATGCAAAAGGAGGACCATCCGTTTTAGTCACATGGAGGCTTTTGTGTTCAAGCCATAAGTACCGGGGCATCAGTCAGCAGCAGGGGCATTCCAGGGGCATCCCAGGGTGCAGAGAGTCTAGAGTGTGCATTCACTTCCACGCACCTTAAAGAATGTCACGCAGAAGAGAAATCGGAAATAAGCAGGAATGTAAAAGACACCAGAAGCAAGAAAGATAATGAAAAGGTGCTCAGTTCAGTTCAGTACAGTCGCTCAGTCGTGTCCGACTCTTTGTGACCCCATGAACCGCAGCACGCCAGGCCTCCCTGTCCTTCACCAACAACCGGAGTTTACTCACACTCATGTCCATCTCGCCAGTGATGTCATCCAGCCATCTCATCCTCTGTTGTCCTCTTCTCCTCCTGCCCCCAATCTTTCCCAGCATCAGGGTCTTTTCAAATGAGTCAGCTCTTCTCATCAGGTGGCCAAAGTATTGGAGTTTCTGATGAATAGTCAGGACTGATTTCCTAGTCAGAGAAACAGGAGAAGTGGTCTGTGATGAGCTCAGGGAGCAAGGTAAGTACACAGAAATACAGATCGACTCTGTTTTGTACGTTCACTTCACAAAACACTTTAGCAGTCCTCACCGGCTCCCGTGATGCCTCGGGGCAGGGAGCACACACACACACACACACACACACACACACACACACACACACACACCCGTCCCCCGTCCGCTGCATCAGCGTGGTCTGAGCCAAAGCCACGGAGCTCAGAGCTCAGCGGCGGGAGGCCTCTGGCCTCCATCGGCTCATCAGCTAAAAAGACGAAAGTGCAAGGAAGCACCCAGATTGGAAGCCGAGCGGAAGGGAGTAGGCAGAACGGCTTGAGGTAGAGGCGATGTTTAAACACGGAAGGAAGCAAGGTGGAAAGAACCTCTGGACAAAGGGGAACAAAGAGAAGGTGGGGCAGGAGCAGGTCTCCATTCTGTAAGTGAATGGCACAGCTGTCCCGCGGATGTCAGGAAAACGGCAGCTGGGGATGGGAAGCATTTAGAGTGAGCTGGTTTAAGTCTCAGAAGCCCAGACGCAGAACGAACACGACAAACGCAGCCGGTGATGAGGACACTTCCAGGGGACGCGTGAAAAACCTAGCTTTACAGAGGAGACCCGCGCTGACCCAACATGGAAAACGAGGCAGAGGCGACTCACGCACCCAGGACTTTGAGGACACTTTCTAACACTGTGGGTTAAGAGAGCTTGCCCGTATCCCGTATTTATCCTCCAAAGACATATGGAGTCAGGCACATGAAAGTTAATCCAAAGTGAAAGTGAAAGTTGCTCGGTCGTGTCGACTCTGAGGACTTCCTTAAAGAGCCAACTGATGGGCCACAACCAACCGCTTCTAGCATCTGTATTTTAGGGGACTGCATTCACAGAACGCGGCGATTCATTTCCCTTGGAGAAATATCAGAACAGAGTAGCTTTTAGTAGCGTGACCTCACACTAGTCTCTTCAGAAAGGGCAGAAAGCAGAAACAGATTTCAAATGGGAGCTGTTGTAATGAGCAGTGACGGAGGGGCAATTTGGGAGCAATGATCCCCGAGTCTGTGATCAGCTGCTCCGTTAAAACATGTCCCCTGATAAGACGGCCTTGGAATCTAAACAACAGACATCTGCCCTGGGTTGGCTTCCTCTCTCCAAATGACCCTTCCCTCTGCCTGTAATTCCCTGCATCCCTCTCTGTCTCTTCCTTCCCTCCAAGAAAAAGGCCTGGAGGTCTTGGGAATAATGAGTCTGTTTATTTGTTCTGACTCAGTGGTTCTCAGGCAGAGTGATCTGGCCTCCTCGGGAACATTTAGCGATGTCTGGAGACGCTTCCAATGATCACGATGGCAGAGGCAGCACAGAGCTATTTGCATCTAATGGGCAGAGGCCAGGACGCAGATGATCACCCCCCAGTGCATGGGCCCTCAGACAACAATCTGGGCCACAAAGCCAGCAGAGCAGAGGCTGAGAAGCCGCGACTAACCGAAAGATCCATAAAAAATCAGAGCTGTCCTCTGCCACCTCTGAGACAGGAGCTGGGTCACAGTCAGATCCTGGGTTCTGCCTTCTTTCTTATAAATACAAGTGTGCAAACAGGGGTGTGTGGGGGTGATGCCCTGTTGCCGTCTTCATCTACCACTGAGGCACTGTATTTGTGTTCAGAGCTGTAATCACACAGGGATGGGAAGCAGGGCGGGCTCCAGAAGGCGTGAACGGTAGGGGGTGAGGGGTGCGGTCGCACTGCAGAGCGTTAACCACAGCAGAGTCGCAGGTGTCCATTCTACAGCAGGATCCCAAAGGCTGGCATTCTTACCTACATCCTACTTTCCAGAGGCCTAAAGTCTTTCAGGACATCACAGAAGCCTGGAACCTTCTGGACGTCTTATCTAGTCCTGACTGTCGGGAAGGAAAATGAAGGACCCTCTTTAACTCCAGACACGAGGCTATAGAGAAAGTGGAGTCCAGTATAAACCTAGAATAAGATTGAGTGATGTATTTTTTTTTAATCTGTGGCAAAAACAACAAAGAAAAACTTGCTTTTGCTTACCCCATAGCCAAAAAGTGGAAACAACTCAAGAATTCATCAACTCACTGATGGATGGATAAACAAACTCAGTAAACCCATGTAATTTGGCCATAAAAGGAATGAAGTACAACACACGCTCCAACATGGGAGAGTTTTGAAAATATTATGCAAAATGAAAGAGACCAGGCACGTGTTGTATATAATTCTGTTTATGCGAGATGCCTAAAATAAGCAAATGAACTGAGGTGGAAATATCTTCGTGACTGCCCTTTGAGGCGATGAAAATGTGGACGTAGGTAGGGGCGATGACTGTGCAACACTTTGAATGTACTATGATGTTTACCTTCAAGTTTTTTAAAAGTGAATTTCATATTTTATATCAATTTTATCACAATTTCAAAAAAATGTTTTGAAGGACTTTCACTGGGGAAATCCGATGAAATGTACTCTTTTGAGTGGAAAGGAAGTTAAGTATGAAAAGACATTCAAAATCTATTGACTTACCAAAAAAATAAAGCCAAGCAAACAGCCAACATGATCACTGCGCCAGGTGTCTGTGGACGCGTTCTCGTGGGTGCTGGGCTGCTCGGCTCTGGGACGGGATAAATGAAGGCCCAGCACAGAACTCAAGTCATCCCCCGCTCACTAGCCCGGCGCATTGTTCTGCCATCCCCACGTTTAATTGTTCCGTGCAGTTTCGTTTCTCTGCGACTCAGAGAGAGTTGAATGCAGTTACGGCCAACAGCAGTCTTTGGCACAGGCTTCCTGCCCATCAGGGCGCTGAGCTCTTCCTCCCAAAGCAGAGCTCCACCACCGGCATCTATGTGTCCCCAGCCCTGGAGTCAAATCTTGTCTCTAGATGGTCCCGGGAGAAGACAGAGGGTCACGAGATGTCATCTGTGAAGTCTGCACAACACTTAGCAAAGAGAACAAGATCTTGGATGAGAGACCAATGACCTAAATTGCAGTGTGCTTCCTACACAGGCTGAAATCACGCCGGGGACCCCTGAGGGCCTGCAGACTCCGGACAAGAAGGAGAAAGGCCCAACCATTCTAAAAGAAGGAGATTCTCAACAAAAGGAGGTTGCAGTGGGCTGGGAGGAATTTCACGTGAGGGGTGAGACAACTCTGACAGTGCTTCATTTCTTTGACGCGTGCTCAGCTCCCATCCTCCTGTGACTGACTGACCCTGACCTTCACCCACACACTCCAGAATCTCCTTTCTTTTCTGATGTCACTGAGAAGGGCCGACTTCAGCCTTCCAGAATGTTCCAGCTACTTGTCAATCCCACAGTCAAATTCATCGGGTCAGAGATGCTGCAGGGCTGGAAGCGTCCAGCCCAAGGTGCTCTTTGCGAAGGAGGACAGGTGCGTCCAGACGGCCAGACTTTGGGCAATGCTGCTCCTGCTCGTGTCTGCCCTTCAGCAGCATGTGGACGTGTCCTTGGCATTTGGCAGTGTTAAAAGATGAACTGAAGCATCTTAGACTTTTTGAGAGTTTGAGAAAAACTGATTTGAATCAGACAGTTTCCGATCAAGCAGGGGGCAGGAGCTCTGAGGAGCTGTACTGAATGAAACACTTTCATAGGTGGAAGGAGTGGAAACAAAGATGTTTTTCTGGGAAAAAAAGAAAGAGAAAGCAGGTGGGTTGTTGCCAGGTTACTTTCCTTGAGGGGATGTCAGGCTCCACTGGGCGGACTCCCTAACCAGCGCTGATCAGGAGACGCCTGGTTTAAGCTTCCATTTCTGGGAGAGACAAAACTGTAATTAAATTGTCTCTGTTTGGGGATAGCTTAAGCAACTCCCTTTGGGGCCTGTTGTCTTGTTTTTAACAGCCGACTTGGGTGTTTTCTCCCTTGATTTGTATCAGGGTTTGAAAATCACCATGGCCCACTTGAAGCTTTCCAACCATAAAGAAAAAAACAATTTCCATTTTAGGATTATTTTGGGTGCTGAAATGGGTTTTGTTTTCAGTGTTCAAACAACAGCATAAGGCTTTCATAATACTGAAAGCAAAAATAAACTGACTAATTTATAAAGTTCTGAAACTATGAATTGATTTCTAGGCTCCCAAGATGCGGACCCCATACTTGTCTGGAGACACGTGGAGGGGATACAGAGGGCCACCTACCCCTCTGGGTTGTTGGGTGGTCACACATCTCATAAGCAAAGCTGTGGGCGTTCATTTTATTAGTGCCTGGGTCCCTGTGCTTGAGAGTGAGTGGTCATCCTACACACGCCCTCCACCGTCTGTCCACACCCACGTGTCCTCAGGAAGCTTCTCCCCAAGGCTTGTTACTTCCCCCTTAGAAACCTCATCTATTTGGTTTTTTACATTGAATTGTTACTTTATGTTGGGGTAGAGTTGTTTTACATTGTCATGTTCCAGGTGGTGCTAGTGGTAAAGAACCCACCTGCCAGTGCAGGAGACGGAGGAGACAGAGAGCCCTGGGTCGGGAAGACCCCCTGCAGGAGGGCACGGCAACTCACTCCAGTGTCCTCGCCTGGAGAACCCCACGCACAGAGGAGCCTGGCGGGCTGCAGCCCGTGGGGTTGCAAAGAGCTGGACGTGGCTGCGGTGACTCAGCACACACAGTTGCTTTACTCGGTTGTGTTAGTTTCAGGTGTACAATGAAATGGTTCATATGTATATATCTGCAGATTTTTTTCCATATAGGTTACTGTAAAGTATTGAGTAGGGTCTCTTAGGCTATACCATATGTGCTTCTTGACTACCTGTTTTATATAAATAGTGTGTGTGTCTTAATCCCAGACTCCTGATTTGTCCCTCCCCCTAGTCCCCTTTGCTAAGCGTAAGTTTGCCTCTATGTCTGTGGGTCTATTTCTATTTTGTGTGACTGCAGTTGTCATTCTTTTAGGGTCCACATATAAGTGATCTCATATAATATTTGTCTTTCTGTGTTTGACTTATTTCACTCAGTGTGATAATATCTAGGTCCATGTTGCTGCAAGTGGCATCATTTCATTCTGTTTATGACTGAGCAATATTCCCTTGTGTTTATGCACCACGGGTTCTTTACCCAACCATCTCTCGATGGACAGTGAGGTTATATGTCCTGGCTATCAGCAACAGCTGCAGTGAACACCCAGCTCTCTCCTGGCAGAGCTGGAGTCAGAGGATTTCCTCCAGGGAGAGGGTAGGGCCTCAGCAGTGCCCTCAGGAGGCCCTTGCCGGGGGCATGGTCAGCCCACCAGGGCTCCCATCACTCTCAAGTCTGTCGGGAGGGTGCACGCAGGGCAGACACTGGAAGAGGGCAGGGTTGTGCGAAGGCTGGGGCTGCCTAGGCATCCACGGTTGGAGGCAGAGCAGGAGGGCCGCCAGGACTTGGGGTGTGGGGGGAACTTTCTGTGTTGGAAGACTCCCTCAACATGTCTGCATATGTGTGTGGCTCGCATGCATGACATATCTTAAAATGTATAAACATGTACATGTGTAAATTAAAAGACACTTGCTTCTGGGAAGAAAAGCTATGACAAACCTAGACAAGAAAAAGCAGAAACATCACTTTGCTGACAAAGTTTCCTATAGCCAAAGTTATAGTTTTCCCAGTAATCGTGTATGGATGTGAGAGCTGGTCCATAAAGAAGGCTGAGCACTGAAGAATTAATGCTTTTGAACTGTGGTGCTGGAGAAGAGTCTTGAGAGTCTTTTAAACTGCAAGGGGACCAAACCAGTCAATCCTAGAGGAACTCAACCCTGAATATTCATTCAAATGACTGATGCTGAAGCTGAAGCTCCAACACTTTGATCCTGTGATGCAAAAAGCCAACTCATTGGAGAGGACCCCGACCCTGGGAGAGACTGAAGGCAGGAGGAGAAGGGGCTTTCAGAGGACGAGATGGTTGGATGGCGTCACCGACTCGATAGACGTGCGTTCGAGCAAGCTCTGGGAGACGATGAAGGATAGGGAAGCCTGGTGAGCCACAGTCCATGGGGTCGCAAAGAGTCGGACAGAACTGAGCAACTGATGGCAGCAAACACATACAAAGACAGATGTGTGTGTAAAATGCAGAGTGTGCCTGCCTCAGCCAGCGAGGACAGTCACACAGAGAGGCACAGGCTGGGCGGCTTCAACCGCAGAAGCGTGCTCTCTCGCAGCCTGGAGGCTGGACATCCATGCCCTCTCGCAGCCTGGAGGCTGGACGTCCATGCCCTCTCGCAGCCTGGAAGCTGGACATCCATGCTCTCTCGCAGCCTGGAAGCTGGACATCCATGCTCTCTCGCAGCCTGGAGGCTGGACGTCCATGCCCTCTCGCAGCCTGGAAGCTGGACATCCATGCTCTCTCGCAGCCTGGAGGCTGGACGTCCATGCCCTCTCGCAGCCTGGAAGCTGGACATCCATGCTCTCTCGCAGCCTGGAGGCTGGACGTCCATGCCCTCTCGCAGCCTGGAAGCTGGACATCCATGCTCTCTCGCAGCCTGGAGGCTGGACGTCCATGCCCTCTCGCAGCCTGGAAGCTGGACATCCATGCTCTCTCGCAGCCTGGAGGCTGGACGTCCATGCCCTCTCGCAGCCTGGAAGCTGGACATCCATGCTCTCTCGCAGCCTGGAGGCTGGACGTCCATGCCCTCTCGCAGCCTGGAAGCTGGACATCCATGCTCTCTCGCAGCCTGGAGGCTGGACGTCCATGCCCTCTCGCAGCCTGGAAGCTGGACATCCATGCTCTCTCGCAGCCTGGAGGCTGGACGTCCATGCTCTCTCGCAGCCTGGAAGCTGGACATCCATGCTCTCTCGCAGCCTGGAGGCTGGACGTCCATGCCCTCTCGCAGCCTGGAAGCTGGACATCCATGCTCTCTCACAGCCTGGAGGCTGGACGTCCATGCCCTCTCGCAGCCTGGAAGCTGGACATCCATGCTCTCTCGCAGCCTGGAGGCTGGACATCAACTATCAAGCTTTCAGGCGCGCTGGTTCCTGCCTCCTGAGGCTGTGTGGGAGGATCTGCTCCAGACCTGCCCTCTGGCCTCTGAGGGTTTGCTGGACGTCGCTGCCGTTTCCTGGCCTCTAGAGGCACCTTCCTGACCTCTGCTTTCGTCTTCACACAGCCTTCTCCCTGGGTGCCTATCTGTGTTCAAACAAGGACAGCAGTCATATTGGGTTCAGGGTCCTCCCACTCCAGGGGGACCGTTCATGTGTGTGTTAGTCGCTCAGTCGTGTCCGACTCTTTGCGACCCCATGGACTGTAGCCTGTCTAACGCCTCTGTCCATGGGATTCTCCAGGCAAGAATACGGGGGTGGGTAGCCATCCCTTCACCAGGAGATCATCCTGCCCATTTCAGGCGGATTCTTTACCGTCTGAGCCACCAGAGAACCCCCGGGGGACCTTATCTTCACTAAATCCATCTGCAAGGACGGTGTTTCCAAACAAGGGCACATTCTCAGCTCTGTAGGTTAGGACAGAAGCTCATGAATTCAGACGGGATGGAATTCAACCCCCGACTATAAACACACATGTGAGCCCGCATCCCGCCCACTTTCTTTCTAAAGGGCACATGCTAATTCCCACCGTGGGCACATTCTCTTCTTGGCCCTGTGGGGTCTCTGTGCCATGTGGCTACAGATACAAATGGCACAGCGATGACAAACCTACGCAGACCCAGAGCACCCCGCTCACTCCTCGTTTCCCCTTCCCTGTCACATGTCTGTGAGTGAAACTGCCTCCCTGGCTCAACCACCAGTCCTGGGGTTCCAGCCACCCCAGTTCTTTGATTCCATGGTGACGGGGGGTTAAGGGAGGCAACTTGCAGCATTGGAGGGGACCCAGACACACAGTCTAACTCTATTATTAATTAATGTAAAGAGTCACATTCCAACGTTGTGCCTTGATTTCTTCACCTATTTATGCTTGAATGGAATTCATTCATTCTGTAACACGCTCAGAAACCTCTGATGCACTTACTACATGCCAGTTACTGGGCAAAACCCTGGACAACAGACAGAAAGGAGAGGCATCCTGGGGGCATCAGCCCTCCACAGTTCTCCGTCTTCCAGGCCCAGTAATTCTGAGCTGGCGAAGTGGAAAGAACGGGTTCAAACAGTCCCGTCATTTGGTGGATGAGGCCACAGGCATCCTCCGAGCTCTGCTGCTTTAAACGCTGCAGATGTTTCTTTTAACGCCGAAACTGAGCTACGGCTCACGCCCTCCCCGGGGACCTGGCAGAGAGACCGGGTTCGTGGGCTGCGAGAGGAAGAGCAGAAGGCCACGTGTTCCAGGCCTCTGGCCAGCTGGAACCTACCGGCCTCACCTGTGCTGGGCTCCCCTCGCTCCCCCATCACCAGACCCTCTGAGCTGCCTCGATGGGGCCCCCTGGTGGCCGGGCTTCCCCTCAGGGTGCGGCCAGCGTGTGGCACCAGCAGGGGACTGGAGCGGGCAGAGGGGGTGGGCAAGCTGACTCCTCACTCTGTTCTCGGCCACGCGCTCCGGCAGGGGCTGCAGCCCTTCCTTCCCCACTCCTGCCCAGGTTGGATAAAACCCCTTCCTCCCTCTTATTAAGGAAGCGTTTATTCAAGGCTCTGTTAGGCAGACTTTGCTCAGAGGGACTGTGGCAGTAGCAGTAGAAACTACTCAGCGGGATTTTGCAGTAACGGAGGGGCTGGGTGAGGGTGGGCGGAAAGATCAGGCTCAACTCTGAATATGATGGAAAAAAGTGGGAATTTATAGCCAAGGAGTTGTTGTTACTGTTACTGAGTCATGTCTGACTCTTGTGACTCTGCCAGGCTCTTCTGTCCATGGGACTTTCCAGGCAAGAATACTGAAGTAGCTTGCCATTTCCTTCTCTAGGAGATCTTCCCAACACAGGGATCGAACTCACATCTCCTGCCTTGGCAGGGTGATTCTTTACCACTGAGCCACTGGGGAAATCCCAGGCCAAGGAGGGGTTCTGGCTAAACTGAGCTGATAGGGTTCCTGCTGAAGGCAGGCCAGGGGCTCACTCAGCACTTTGGAATGAGAAGCCTGATCAGACAGACACCGTGATGAGACAGTGGAGTGAGCCATTCCAGATAAGCCAAGCTAGCAGGGCTGCCACTAAACCTGGCGATGCTCAGGTGGACACGAAGGTCCAAGGTCAGGGTTCAGTTGAGAAAAGGGCTCTGAGAACTCTAACCAGAGTTTGATGAAAGAGAAACACTTTACCACACCGGCCCTCTGGGTCTGGGAGAGAAACAGTAATCTTTTTCTGTTTCCTTTCTACAAGCCCACACTTCTGAGATCAGACCTTTCTTTAAGCTCTCTTGAATCATCTGAGTCTGCTTTTTATCTTCTGTTAAGACCCCGGCAGACACAAGCCTTGAGTCTGATCCCGGGCTGTGTGCATCATCAAAATTCTTGCACCTCCCAACTGGAGTTAAACTGTTTTGCTTCTGATGTCACCCTTCGACAGAGATCTCTCCAAGATCTCCTAACAAGACACAGATCCCACTTTCAAACTGGGGTACGTGCAAGGCACAAGTTCCCCTGCTCTGCAAGGTGCTTGCAAAGCCTCTCGAATGAGCAGCATGTCAGTCGGAAGGCTGTGTTGCTGCCCTCCTGCCAGGGAAGAAACTCTGCACCTGGCATCAGAGAGCCCCAGAGAACACAGTCAGATGGAGTCGCATCGGGAAGACAGCTGGAAAGGCGGTTCCCCGCCGGAGTGAGGGCTGCCTGCGCTCTTCCTCTGATGAACGCTGATTGCTTTCAGAGACGGCCGCTCTGTTCTACACAGCGGTGCCCACACTGCCATTCCAAGCCTCTTTTCATCGCTGAGAACAATGCAACGTGAGCTCACTGCAAGCAGTGACCCATCTTTTCTTGCTGAAAGGGCCCATCGGGAGACGCACATTAGGTAAACCTGAACTGGGGAAAATGTGGAGCTAGATGCTTGCTGGTTTTCTCACACCCGGAAAGTAAATAACATTTTTCTTCTATTAATCTCTTTCTTCATTGACTTCAACAGCTGAACCAGGTTAGATAGTTTTCATTATTCTTATTCAAAAGCCACCAAATGTGCCTGAAATTTCATTATATTTATTCAAAAGCCACCTAAGGTACCACCTGTATTTCACAGCCTGATGTGAACCCTGAAGTTCACTTTTTTTAAGAGTTGCTGATGAGGATCCAGTGTTTTTTGTCTGCCTGGCCCTGCCAACACCATTTCAGTCCCTGACACTCATGTCCCTGGGGTGGTCTGTCTCATTTTGCTTCACTTTCTGTAACTCAGAGTCAGGTGTCTCCTTCTCATGATGACAGCTGTCGTGGTTGCCAGACGAGAAGGCACTTAGCCCCAACCCTCCCTGCTGCTAAGTCGCTTCAGTCGTGTCCGACTCTGTGTGACCCCATAGACGGCAGCCCACCAGGCTCCGCCATCCCTAGGATTCTCCAGGCAAGAACACTGGAGTGGGCTGCCATTTCCTCCTCCAATGCATGAAAGTGAAAAGTGAAAATGAAGTCACTCAGTCATGTCCGACTCTTAGTGACCCCATGGACTGCAGCCCACAAGGCTCCTCCGTCCATGGGATTTTCCAGGCAAGAGTACTGAGGTGGGGTGCCATTGCCTTCTCCAACCCTCTATGTAGTGAGAATTTATGCTGAGCATCTGACAGACCAATCACCTTTAAAATGAGGAAACTTGGAACCCTTCAGTTCAGTTCAGTTCCGTCGCTCAGTCGTATCTGACTCTTTGTGACCCCATGAATCCCAGCACACCAGGCCTCCCTGTCCATCACCATCTCCCGGAGTTCACTCAGACTCACGTCCATCGAGTCAGTGATGCCATCCAGCCATTTCATCCTCGGTCATCCCCTTCTCCTCCTGCCCCCAATCCCTCCCAGCATCAGAGTCTTTTCCAGTGAGTCAACACTTCACATGAGGTGGCCAGAGTACTAGAATTTCAGCTTTAGCATCATTCCTTCCAAAGAAATCACAAGGCTGATCTCCTTCAGAATGGACTGGTTGGATCTCCTTGCAGTCCAAGGGACTCTCAAGAGTCTTCTCCAACACCACAGTTCAAAAGCATCAATTCTTCAGCACTCAGTCTTCTTCACAGTCCAACTCTCACATCCATACATGACCACAGGAAAAGCCATAGCCTTAACTAGATGGACCTTAGTCGGCAAAGTAATGTCTCTGCTTTTGAATATGCTATCTAGGTTGGTCATAACTTTTCTTCCAACCCTACTGAAGTTATTTTGTGTTCTAGAAGTCAAAAACAAGGCTGAACAAGGAAAAATATGTTTGTTCCAAGGAAGATTTAAGTGAATAAGCCTGGTGCTCTCAAGCCTATGCACGGTGCTGGCTGGATATTAAATATCTCTCTGTGTTCTGGAGTTTACCCTGCATTCATGTGTATATAATGTGTATCCCACAGTCAGGAGAGGAAAGTATGCCAGCTTGCGTCGACCATCCTCCAGAATGAGGTGCTAGATCAGGAATCAGCTAATTATAGCCCCTGAACTAGATCCATCCCACCCGCCTCATCCCCGTTTTTGCAAATAAAGTTTTATTGGAACACAGCTACTCTCCTGGGTCTGTGTATTGTGGCCATTTTCCAGCACTCCAGCAGTGGTGTTGAATGGTTGTAACAGTTGTATCTGAGCTTCAAGGAAGCAAGGGAGGTGTGGTGGGGGCAGAGCCTGCAGAGTTTACAGGGCAGGTGGGGACACAGGAGGGGCGGCCGGGGGTCCATGCTGCGTTTATGGAGCGACCATCTCCATGCTGACTCCACAGACCATTAACACAAAACACAGCTAAGGTGGCGGGACATCCAAGTGCCCTGAACACTTCAGAGCAAAGAGGCTGTGGTGCTGAGAAAGGGGCTGTCTTTTTTTAAGACATAATCACAGCAGTGGAGAAGAGGTTGGTGAGAAAGGATATTAGCTTGGTGGGTAGATTTAATTACTTTCTCACACACTGCACGCAAAATTCCCATGAAACAGATCTCTCTAATATATGGTGAAAATACCGGTCTACTGGCAAGTTCCAGCTCCACTGGAACCAGACTAATCCTTCCCAGCGAAAACCCCCGCAAGATCAGAAAATATTGTTGAATGTAGTTAAAGATGTCAGGAAATTAATATAGCAATAAAAAATTGTTTTCGAAAAACCAGGTTTTATGAAAAAAATCAAAAAGTGAGCCTGGCACTTGTGGCCATTTTATCCCTGATGCTCTTCTTCAGCTGAAAGGGCTGCGGAACAGGCAGAGATGGGCAGAGCCTTTGCCAGCTGCCCAGAGGGGCTGCGGAACAGGCAGAGGTGGGCAGAACCTTTGCCAGCTTCCCAGAGGGGCTGCGGAACCGGCAGAGGTGGGCAGAACCTTTGCCAGCTGCCCAGAGGGGCTGCGGAACAGGCAGAGGTGGGCAGAGCCTTTGCCAGCTGCCCAGAGTGGGCACAGAAGCCAGAACTCACGGCAGCCCAGCCAGGAGGCGGGTCTGCTAAACTGAATTTGAATGTCAGAGGGGGTGAACCGAGTAATACGGAGGAACCAGAAGGAGACAGACCCTCGGAGACAAACTGCAGTCAAGATCTGGGCCATGCTCGTCCCTCCCAGAGGCAGGGTCACCCCAGCCTTCTAACCCCCCTGGTCTAGTTACCTTGCAGAAGTGGACAGACAGCCTGTGCAGGAGGCGAGGTCATGCCAAGCATTAAACTATCTCTGAAGGTGGCAGTGTGAGTTGCTCAGCCAAATCCGACTCTTTGAGCCCCATGGACTGTAGCCGCCAGGCTCCCCTGTCCATGGAGTTCTTCAGGCAAGAACACTGGAGTGGGTAGCCATGCCCTCCCCCAGGGGAGCTTCCCCACCCAGGGATCCAACCCGTGTCTCCAGCACTGCTGGCAGATTCTTTACCCCTGAGCCACCAGGGAAGTCCTATGACTTTCCCATGCAACACATGTACCCAGTGGAAAATGACCATTCACGGGGAGTAAAGAAAGCGTTATTTAAAACAACGAGGAACAGCCGACTTATAAGGGGTTCAGACGCAGGCTTTAAAATAACAAGGCTTAAGAGGTTTAAGGAAATGGCAACCCACTCCATTACTCTTGCCTGGAGAATCCCATGGAGGGAGGAGCCTGGTAGGCTACAGTCCATGGGGTCGCAAAGAGGCGAACACAACTGAGCGACTTCACTCACTTACTCACTTACTCACTCAAGAGGTTTAAGGGGGGAAAAAAGGCCAGACAGAATTTTGTAAAGAAGTGGGGAAAATTTTGGTGCAGAATCTTGTAAAGAACTAGAAATTATTTTTAAAAGCCCAGCTGGGCATTCTAGAACTGGAAAACCACAATGATGCCATGGTAATGGATTTGACACAAAGTTTTAGAAAGTTGAAGATGAAATTAGTAGACTGAAAGATAGGCCATAAAGAATTATCTGGACAATGTAATGAAAATAGTAGAAAGAACATAATACATACAGGGGTGTGGGAATACAGTCTAAATTACCAACAAATGAAATTCCAGAAACACAAAAAGACAGCAAGGAGGCAGAATAAATGATGGCAATTTCCCCAAACTAACGAAATCCTGAAAGCCACATATTCTACAAGCTTTACAGACTTCAAAGAGAGTAAATGCAAAAATACCACATCTAGGCCCAAAACAGAAGAATATTAAAAACAAAAAAGAAAGCAGACAGAGAAAAGACAAATTACTTTCAAAGTGATGTCATAAGAGTTAAAAGACACTGGCTCCTTGGAAGAAGAACAAGGGGCAAACCTAGACAACACATTAAAAAGCAGAGAGATCACTTGGCCAACAAAGGTCTGTATAGTCAAAGCTATGAGTGTTCCAGTAGTCATGTACGGATGTGAGAGCTGGACCATAAAGAGGACTGAGTGCTGAAGAATCGATGCTTTCAAATTGTGGTGCTAGGGAAGCCCCTTGAGAGTCCCCTGGACAGCAGGAGAACAAATCAGTCAATCCTAAAGTAAATAAACCCTGAATATTCACTGGAAGAACTGATGCTGAAGTTCCAATCCTTTGGCCACCTGATATGAAGAGTCAACTCATTGGAAAAGACCCTGATGCTGGGAAAGATTGAAGGCAGGAGGAGAAGGGAGTGACAGAGGATGAGATGGTTGGATGGCATCACCAGCTGAATGGACATGAGTTTGAGCAGGCTCCGGGAGATGGTGAAAGGCAGGGCGCCTGGTGTGCCGCAGTCCACGGGGTTGCAAAGAGTCAGACACAACCTAGTGACCGAGCAACAGCAGAAATGGAAGCTGACTGTCTGCTGGAAGTTGTGAAATCCAGGAAGAAATGACACGACATCTCCAAACAACACAACACAAATGCAAGGATTCAAGTTTCTTTTAACTCTAGAAAAGTGTATCTCAAAAATGAGATAAAAGTGGAAACATCTTAGATCAAAAGGAAGATAATATTCAACATAAGAACTACAATAGTGGAGATGCTAAGGGCAGTTCTTCAAGTGGAAAAAGGCTCCAGATGAAAACTGAAAGACGCAAGAGTGCAGGCTTAAGCATGCGCACAAATCTAAGCAGAATAACCTGTAAAAATAACAATAGCGTACAATGCGAACCAGCGATGACACGGCTCACATGGTGTGTTGTCACTCTCAGTAACTCTGTCGCTCTGCTGCCGCTGCTCAGTCGCGTCAGTCGTGTCTGACCCTGTGCGACCCCATAGACGGCAGCCCACCAGGCTCCCCCCGTCTCTGGGATTCTCCAGGCAAGAACACTGGAGTGCGTTGCCATTTCCTTCTCCAATGCATGAAAGGGGAAAGAGAAAGTGAAGTCCCTCAGTTGTGTCCGACCTTCAGCGACCTCATGGACTGCAGCCTTCCAGGCTCCTCCGCCCATGGGATTTTCCAGGCAAGAGTGCTGGAGTGGGTGCCATCACCTTCTCTGGCTTAGTCACTCAGTTGTGTCCAAATCTTTGTGACTCCATGGACTGTCCATGCGATTTCCACCAGGCTCCTCCGCCCATGGGATTTTCCACGCAAGAATACTGGAGTGGGTTGCCATTTCCTTTTCCAAGGGGTTTTCCCAACCCAGGGATCAAACCCACATCTCCTGCATTGGCAGGAGGATTCTTAACTGCTGAGCCACCAGGGAAGCCCAAACTCATACGGCAAGAGGAGAATGCCTAGAGTGAAGGCATTCTAAATTTCCTGCACTGGGTGGAAATAAGGAAAAGGGCTGATTTCTGGTAGACTTTGTAAATCAAGACTGTCTGCTGTATTCCCTAGGGTAATCACAGGATTAAAAAGATTACACACCTATGAAGCTAATATGGGCAGGGAATAGAGTGATTTATAAATATTTAACCAGTCCAATAAAAAAGACACTCTTAAGAAGAAAAATAAGAAAGGAAACCTTCTCTTCCAGACATCAAGACTTACTGTAAAATGATCATAATTAAGATACACTGGCACTGACAGAAGGATAAACAAATTTTTAGAAAATGGAGTAATTATCTTTGGAAAATTATTTCACATTTGCAGCTAAGCAGGTTCATTTGCTGGATAACAGAATGGTACTAAGAGCAGGGGCAGGGGGAATAATGGTATTTTCAATAAATGAGTCCATCTGATGGACACACATGAAAAATAGTGAATTTTAAGTCCTACCTGACACAGTACAATAAAATCAATTCCAGGTGATTACCGTCATACCTGTGAAATGCAAAACAATAAACATTCTGGAAAATAACATAGAAGACAGTTGCTGCTGTTGCTAAGTCGCTTCAGTCGTGTCCGACTCTGTGCGACCCCATAGACGGCAGCCCACCAGGCTCCCCTGTCCCTGGGATTCTCCAGGCAAGAACACTGGAGTGGGTTGCCATTTCCTTCTCCAGTGTATGAAAGTGAAAAGTGAAAGTGAAGTCGCTCAGTCGTGTCCGACTCTTAGCGACCTCATGGACTGCAGCCTACCAGGCTCCTGCATCCGTGAGATTTTCCAGGCAAGAGTACTGGAGTGGGGTGCCATTGCCTTCTCCGTAGAAGAAAGTAGGAAAAAATAAAAACAAAAAGTGATAAAAAGAGATGTTAACTTAAGAAAGTGTTTTCATCAAAAAAGATATAACTAACAGAGTAAATGAATAGCTATGGGGCATGACAAAAACTGGTTAGAACTAGCTAGGTCCAAGATGGCAGAGGATTCAACTGCCAGGGGACCTTGTGCCTCATGTGGCCTTATTGTAATATATTAGGTAAATGACATACCCACAGGTGCCAAGACAATTCTGAGACCAATCATAAAATGTCAAAAAGTGGGGGGTGGCCCAGTTTCCAGAAATCTCTGTCCCTGCCCTCAAGTAGTTGGAATAAAGCTCCCACTCATCCGCCTATGAATTTACCAGCCCATAAACACTAACCACACCATATCTCAGAGCCCTTGCCTTCTGAGGTGGCCCACACTCTGCCTGTGGAGTGTGTCCTCTCTAAATAATTCTGCTTCTTATCTTTCACTTTGTGTCTCACTGAATCACTTCTACGATGAGACATGAAAACCTGAGCTTCATGACATCCTAAGATCAGGTGGCAATCTCAGTTCAAAGGCCATGAGTTTGAGTCCCCACCTGGGTTTTGGCTGAATTCAAGTCCTGGCACATAGGTTAAAGCTTCAATCGGAGTTGCATGGTTTCAGTTTCAACAAGGCTAGAGTATTATCATTGTCATTGTTGTTCAGTCACTCAGCTGTGTCCAGCTCTTTGCAACCCCATGGACTGCAACATGCCAGGCTTCCCTGTCCTTCACCATCTTCCAGAACTTGCTCAAACTCATGTCCATTGAGTCATAGTACCATCCAACCATCTCATCCTCTGTCGCCCCCTTCTCCTTCTGCCTTCCGTCTTTCCCAGCATCAGAGTCTTTTCCAATGAGTCAGCTTTTCACATCAGGTGGCCAAAGTATTGGAGCTTCAGTTTCAGCATCAGTCCTTCCAATGAGTATTTAGGATTTATTTCCTTTAGGACTGACTGGTTTGATCTGTCAATCCTAAAGGAAGTATTATTACATAAGCTCCTCATTGTATTATATCCCATATACTATTTATAGCCTATCTAACTGCTAACGACCTTCATCCTGCACTCCTAGAGGATAACAAGGAAAACCTCATAGGAAAAAAAAAAGAGGAGAGATTTGAACAGGCAATGTCATACAACAGCATGCTGAAAGGGTTAATAAACACATGAGAATGCATTTAATCTTATTAGACATCTAGAAAAATGTATATTTTAATACCACACTGGAACACCATGATACACCCTCCAAAACAGACAAATTCCTGGATTGACAGTAACAAGCATGTTGCTTGGAAATGCTTGCATCTTTTGAACAAATGCTTGTCCTGTGTCCCAGCCGTGGTATCCTTTGGTTTGTATCCAAAGACAGGAATGATAATACTTGTGCAGCCTTGTTCATAAAAGCCCCAAACTGGAAATAACTCTAATAGCCATCAATAGCAAAATGTATAAATAAATGGTAGAATATTAACACAATGAAACTTCACAAAGCAATGAAAATGAGCAAACTACATCCACATACTGCAACACAGCTGAATCTCCCAAATGTAAGCTGAATGGATGGGGAAAGTAATAAAACAGTGACATGGTGTGACTACTTACATAAACTCAGAAACAGGCAAAATTGATCTAAGATATCAAAGTCTCGTGATGGTTGGCTGTGATCAAGAGGTAACGTCAATGGTGCTTTGGGATGCCTGGCAGTGTTCCGTATCTTGACCTGGATATTAACAACATGGGGTTATTCAGCTGGTAACAATTCATTGGCTGCATATCTGTGACTTGTACATTTCATGGACATGTGTTATCTTTTATTTAAAAGAGGGAATTGTGCGCTTTCAAATGTCAAACTTGAAAGCGCAAGAACTTTAAAATTTGATAGCTAGAGCTGGAAAATGTTCCTTGGAAGCCTCTAACTTACCCTTTTGATCAGATTTTGATATGTGATTCAAAACAGATTCTGTTTACAGTTACCAGTATTTGGTACTCTGAAAGACACGAAGGTTTATGCCATAAATAAATGGAACCCTGAACATTTAACAAAGGCAGAAGAGAATATAGCTATTCTTTGGGAGTCGAAGGCAGATCCACACCAGGGAAGCCTCTGAAAAAACAGGCCCTTTATTAAATCAGCCACTAGAACTAATTCTCAGCAGGACCCTGTGGGTCTCCTGGGCACAAAGCCTTTCTGTGTGCCCCATTTCTTGGTTACAGGAAATAGGCTTCATTCAGCCTCCATGATCTCCCTTGAGTTCCAATGGGCACGTTCAGACAGTTGCTGACTAGAGAAGGGGAGGAGGGCTGCAGAGGCGAGGGAGGGGTAGCCAAGATAAACAGCAGCGCCCCTCAGGCGGGGTCCTGGGTCTCCCAAGATAAACAGCAGCGCCCCTCAGGCAGGGTCCTGGGTCTCCCAAGATAAACAACAGCGCCCTCAGGCGGGGTCCTGGGTCTCCCAAGATAAACAGCAGCGCCCCTCAGGCAGGGTCCCGGGTCTCCCAAGATAAACAGCAGCGCCCCTCAGGCGGGGTCCTGGGTCTCCCAGAATAAACAACAGCGCCCCTCAGGCGGGGTCCTGGGTCTCCCTCAAGGGACACATCTAATAATGGCTTTGAGTTGTTTTGCAGACACCGAAACCTCCACCAGATGGGACGTTTCCGTGTGCTGCCCACAAGCCTGTAGACCCCAGGCCAGTTGGAACCAGGAGATTGACGCTGACTCCCACTTACCTCACCACCAACCAGTCAGAAGAACGTCTATGAGCTGATCACACCCTCTGAGAACCACCGCTGTGAACCCCCTCCCTACCCACTCCAGGTGGGGACACAGTTTTGAGGGCATCAGACCCCTGTGGCCCCCTGTGCCTGACAAAGCAGCATAGCTATTCTTGTCTACGTCCCCCTAAACTCTGTCTCTGGATGTCGTTCGGTGCTGGGGTACAGAAGCTGGATTCAGCTACAGGGCCTTGTAGATTGCCACACAGGTGTGCCTTATGGCCCAGAGGCCAGCATCTGGTAAGAGGACCCCAGGTCCCTCATAAAGTTGGACTCCTTATCTTGACCTCTGCTAGAGAAGGGTCATCTTGAACTATGATATGAATGTATATAAAAGGCAGATGTTATTTTCATGGGCTCCAAAATCACTGTGGACAGTAACTGCAGCCATGAAATTAAAAGTCACTTGCTCCTTGAAAGGAAACCTCCAATACTTTGGCCACCTGATGCTAAGAGCTGACTCACTGGAAAAGACCCTGATGCTGGAGAAGACTGAAGGCAGGAGCAGAAGAGGGCAACAGTGGATGAGATGGTTGGATGGCATCACCAACTCTATGGACTTAACTTTGAGCAAGCTCTGGGAGGACAGAGAAGCCTGGCATGCTGCCATCCATGGGGTCACAAAGAGCTGGACACAGCCTAGCGACTGAACAAATGTGAATATATTTATTTTTTCATGAATTAGACAAAAGAACATGGAATTTGAAACCAAAACATCTACAGTTTAGTTTCAATGCAGACATTAAGTTTTTTAGAAGACCTAGAAGGTAAAATATAGATTATTACATTATTCTATAAAGTAAGCATGAAACAATACAATTCCAAGGCCTTTTTCATATAGATTTTAAATGAAGTATAGATGGTTGTTTCATCAGAACTCCCACTGGTGTTGGGAGTGAACGAACCACAAAACTCAAATCTGATAAAGAATCAGGTGGGTCAAATGTCCCTCAGAAGTTGCTCCAGATGAGGCATTGCTGAGATCTAGAGTGAGTGAGGAGTCTTCAGAGGGACCATAAGGGGTCCCAGTGCATATTACAGCTCCAGGATTCTCAGAATAAGTATGTAAACCTGGCTCTGCTGGTATATTCTGGAGAATAAGTGCCCTGAGCTCGGACCTCTCTCTGTGATCTGTCAGGAGAAGCTCTGTCCAATTCAGGTAATAATAAAATCATGATCAGCAGTGATTCCTGCATCAGTCCACATCCTCACCATAACTCTGAACGAGCCCGTCTAATCTTGGATGGCATAAAGCACTGTGATATTCTGGCAAAGGCTGGTGTACTAAGCCCTTTTCATCCGCCCTCAACCTCCTCTTCACAGTTTTGTCTTTAGTCTCAACCTCTGCACCTCACAGGGTTAGAGACAGGAGCACACCCACACGTGTGAGGATAGGTCCCTGTGAGGGCCCTTCCAGAAATGCACATCATGGCTTTTCCAAAAGAATCACCCAAACAAGAGGAGTAAGACTTCATTAAGGAGAATTTCCTAGCCAACTGAACCAGGCTAATAGTAGGAACTCTGCCCTAGGGCCTGAGGCTTCAGTTAGACTAATTTAGAGGTAGGTGACTGAAACAGAGTATTCTCTATAAGTGATAGGCCTCACCACCAGCATCACAGACATCGTTGTCCTCATCACCATCAATACCAGCATCACCATTGCCATCACATCACCGTTATCCTCACCATCATCATCACCACCATCATCACCACCATTAACACCATCAACACCATCATCATTGTTGCCCTCATCACCATCATTATCACCATCATCACCATCAACACCATCATCATCACCACCATTATCACCATCATCACCAGCATCATCACTATCATTGCCATTGTTGACATCACCATCAGCACCCCCATCGCCATCATCACTGTCAATACCATCACCACCATGGTCACCATCAACACCATCATCATCATCACCATTGTCATCATCATCACCATCAACACCATCATAATTATTGCCCTCATAACCATCATTATCACCATCATCATCACCATTATCATCACCACCATTATCACTATCAACACCATCATCACCACTATCATTGCCTGGACATCACCATTAGTGCCCCTATCACCATCATCACCATAAATACCATCACCACCATTATCACCATCATCACCATCAACACCATCATCATTATTGCCTTCCTCACCATCATCACCATCGTCATCCCTCTCACTGTCACTGCTGTCGTCACCGTCAGCGCCCCCATCACCACCGTCACCGTCACTGTCAGTGTTATCACTGCCATCAACCCCATCTTCATTACTCTCAGCAGCAGCAGCACCGTCATCACCATCATCACTGACATTGTCATCAACATTGATACCATCGTCACCACCATCATCACCATCAATACCATCATTATTGCCCTCATCACCATCATTACCACCATCATCACCACCATCATCACCATCAACACTGTCATCATTATTGCCCTCATCACCATCACCATATCCCTCTCACTGTCACTGCTGTCATCACCATCAGCGCCCCCATCACCATCATCACCGTCAGCACCTCCATCACCATCGTCACCGTCACCGTCACTGTCATCACTACCATCAACCCCATCTTCATTACTGTCAGCAGCAGCAGCAGCAGCACCGTCATCACCATCATCACTATCACTGTCGTCAACATTGATACCCTCGTCACCACCATCAGCTTCACCCCAGGGCTGGTAGGCTTCCCTGCCTTCCCTGTATGCCATCTCCGGTACCCCTGGTGCTCCACTCCAGACCTGTGGATCCAAGTGCTCCCGACTGCACCCATCACAGAGGCACTGGTAAAGCAGTCCTTCTCCCTCTCTGACCTTGTGAAAGCGGCAGGGAAACATGTCATCAGCCAGCTCTGCAGTGTGTAACAGAAACCAGGAAGCACGGCTTTGAGCTCAATGGACACCGAGCACAGGGGCCCCGGTCCTGGGAGGCAGTGTGACTGGATGGCTGAAAATAAAGGTATTAAGAAACTGGCAGCCGCCTGTGAGCTTGAAAGTACAGTGACTTATGGCCTCGGGGAGCCTTTCGGAGACTCTTCTGCTCTGATGCTTTGAATGAAGCTCATTGTGATACATGCGTGTTCTGCTTATTTATAGCGATGAGATGAAACCCAGGTGAGTTATTTGGCAGCAGGGAATGCTGCTGTTTTTAATCAAAGCAACTAAAAAGACAATCTCTTTATTGAAAAGATGTATCCTCAAGGCCTTTTACAGATGGCAGATGTGTGCACCTTAATCTAACATTCTTTTGAAAAGAGAACTCTCCTGAAAAGCAATCTATATGTTCCTAATGTCATGATAAAACACTTGAGTAGGCTTGTCTTTCTGAATCAGGAAAGAAAAGAAAGAAAAAGAATAATTTCTTTGTGACTCAGGAACCACTGAAAAACACAGGCCCTTGGAACTGGCGATGCTGGTGTACAAGGGTCAGAGTTGAACTCTCCAGATTTTAAGACCACCAAGTCTGACACTGCTAAAGGCAAATTTATTTCACAACTTAGACATGAGAAGGGAATAAGACGTGAGGGGACAAAAAGATGACCGGAGGAGCAGAGCCCAGCGTGTCTGAGGAGGTGCAAGTGTCCATTTGCTCAATGCCAGGAGACCTCACACCACAATTAAAGAAGCCTCCTGCCAGCTGGTGTATCCCATGCAGCGACAACGGTGGGTCGAGGCAAGTCTTTAAGACCAGTCAGAAACACATCCCCCTCAGTGATTTCTTACAGAGCAAACAGCAACCTGAAAAGACAAATGCCCAGAGAACAGCTCCTTCCCAGGCTGGAGCGGACAGGAACCAGTAAGACTTTTCATACCAACCAGGGGAGAGAGATGATCTGTTTGGTGACACTGCTAAAGAAAAACATTGGTGTTCTTAAAATATTCAGGTCACATGATTTTACAGAAGACAGATAATGTATGGAAAATATACATTGTCTCTGGATTTCTAATAAGATTCTTTCAGCCAACTAGGTGAGGAAAATAAAACTTTTCCAAATTACTCTTTGTTTTGTTTAAAACAAAGGGTTTTAAACCTCTTTTATTTAACAAGTTTTACAACTCTTTTGTTTAACAAAGAGTTGTTTTGTTTAAAACTGGTTTGTATGCGTGCAGACATAACTTTGCCTTCTTCAATTGTTTCACTATTTTCAAATGGCTCATGTCATAAAACCTAATAATATCTCAAGGAAGTATTCAAGACAAAAAGAATAATTCAGTCAGAGAAGAACACAGCTGAGAGGCATCAGAACCTGGGGTCTGAGCTTAAGAAGATAAATATTTGTAAGGTATAGACTGGGTAGGAAAATGTCTCCCTAAGACCCCCGACTACCCTAAATCTCCTGCTGTGACGTTATTTGAGAAAGGGGGCCTCTGCAGATACAGTGAGCTAAGAAGAAGTCATTCTGGATTAGGCCAGGTTCTAGCTCAATAACTACTGTTTTTGTTGACTTAAAAATCAGTCACAATCTGAAAATAGAGAGTTATTTGCTAAGAATGTTATTGCTAAGGACTCTGAGTCCCAGCGACAGCATCTCAGTAGCTCTGAGAAAACTGATCCAAAGAGGCAGGAAAGGAAGTCAGATTATATACAAGCTTGCAGCAAAGGAGGCAGGCAGTCTGAACACCAAAGATTATTCTTCAGTAGTAAGGAAAACCGACAGAGGATGAGATGGTTGGATGGCATCACCAACTCAATGGACATGAGTTTGAGCAAGCTCCAGGAGATGACAAAGGGCAAGGAGGCCTGGCGTGCTGCAGTCCATGGCCACGAAGAGTCGGACACTACTTGGTGACTGAGCAACAACAAGGAAAATCAGATATCAAGCTAAGCAATTTAGTGAAGAGGCAAGGCTTTAGCTTCACTGAATTCATTCCTTTCACCCGCATCTCAGGATTGACTGGTTTGATCCGCTTGCAGTCCAAGGGACTCTCAAGAGCCTTCTCCATCACTACAGTTCAAAAGCATCAGTTCTTCAACTCTCTGCCTTCTTTATGGTCCAGCTCTCACAATCAGACATGACTACTGGACAAACCACGGCTTTGACTAGACAGACCTCGTGAACCCAATGACAAGTCTGAAAAGGCAAAGCAATAAAGCTCTTGTGTTCTACTCCACTCAAAACTCTGTCTCTGAGATTTAATTCTGTGTTGGGGTTCAGAGACTGGATGTGGCCCCACACTGGAGTGTTCTTTACGTCTAGCAAGGGCAGAAGCTCCCAGAGTAGGTGAAGCACCGCTGGCTGAAGTGACCCCACTAAGGCGTGGAGTTCCGACAGACGCCGATCCCTTCCGTGCGCTCTGTCCATCCTCTGTGTGGGACGCATCTCTTTTACTCTTGAGCAGGCTTAGAGAAAAACACTCTCTCTTTCATCATCCAACCTGCATTTTCAGAGGCCTGGGATGCCTTTCAGTTAACAGTGCAGGGTTTTCAGCGCAGAGTCTGGATTTGCGCCTGGGGTTTGAGGCTGCCCCAGCCACCCTCCGCTCGCTGCATCCCAAGAAGAAGTCATTCTGGATTAGGCCAGGTTCTAGCTCAATAACTACTGTTTTTGTTGACTTAAAAATCAGTCACAATCTGAAAATAGAGAGTTATTTGCTAAGAATGTTATTTGCTAAGGACTCTGAGTCCCAGCGACAGCATCTCAGTAGCTCTGAGAAAACTGATCCAAAGAGGCAGGAAAGGAAGTCAGATTATATACAAGCTTGCAGCAAAGGAGGCAGGCAGTCTGAACACCAAAGATTATTCTTCAGTAGTAAGGAAAACCGACAGAGGATGAGATGGTTGGATGGCATCACCAACTCAATGGACATGAGTTTGAGCAAGCTCCAGGAGATGACAAAGGGCAAGGAGGCCTGGCGTGCTGCAGTCCATGGCCACGAAGAGTCGGACACTACTTGGTGACTGAGCAACAACAAGGAAAATCAGATATCAAGCTAAGCAATTTAGTGAAGAGGCAAGGCTTTAGCTTCACTGAATTCATTCCTTTCACCCGCATCTCAGGATTGACTGGTTTGATCCGCTTGCAGTCCAAGGGACTCTCAAGAGCCTTCTCCATCACTACAGTTCAAAAGCATCAGTTCTTCAACTCTCTGCCTTCTTTATGGTCCAGCTCTCACAATCAGACATGACTACTGGACAAACCACGGCTTTGACTAGACAGACTCGTGAACCCAATGACAAGTCTGAAAAGGCAAAGCAATAAAGCTCTTGTGTTCTACTCCACTCAAAACTCTGTCTCTGAGATTTAATTCTGTGTTGGGGTTCAGAGACTGGATGTGGCCCCACACTGGAGTGTTCTTTACGTCTAGCAAGGGCAGAAGCTCCCAGAGTAGGTGAAGCACCGCTGGCTGAAGTGACCCCACTAAGGCGTGGAGTTCCGACAGACGCCGATCCCTTCCGTGCGCTCTGTCCATCCTCTGTGTGGGACGCATCTCTTTTACTCTTGAGCAGGCTTAGAGAAAAACACTCTCTCTTTCATCATCCAACCTGCATTTTCAGAGGCCTGGGATGCCTTTCAGTTAACAGTGCAGGGTTTTCAGCGCAGAGTCTGGATTTGCGCCTGGGGTTTGAGGCTGCCCCAGCCACCCTCCGCTCGCTGCATCCCCTTCCTCCCCAGCCCTCCCCAGGCTCTGCCTGAGCTTCACCGAGGCTCCTCCCATGTACACAAGGCCTCCTCCATCACCGCCCCTTCTACCGTGAGTGTCCCTCCTTTACCTCTTCAGAGCAGGTGTGTCGGATCCCTAGGGCTTCAGTAACGGTGCTACAGACTTGGTAGCTTAAATCAGCAGAACACTCTTCCCTTGCAGCTCTGGAGGCCAAATGTCTGAAACCAGGGGGGTCAGCCGGTCCCCAGAGGCTCAGGGGGAGAGTGCGATGCCTGCTCCTGGTTTCTGGAATTGCCAATCTGCACCTGCATCCCTTGACTTGTAGCTGCACCCTGGTGACCTTTTCTTGTCACCACGGAGTCCTCCTGGTGCGCCTCTCCATCCCTGTCTCTCTCTTCTCCTCAGGCAATGGGTTAGAGCCATCCTGTATCTATGTCTGGACCTCACTCTCCCTTCCACAGGTTCCCTATGACCTGAGCTCCCCACGGATCCCCAGGCCCTCCCTCCTTCCAGTCAGTCACTTGTCTGGGCATCACCACCAGGGGCCGTCTCTCCAGACAGAGACCCACTCACCGCCCTACCCGCTGGCCTCCACTGACTCCTGCAGGCTCTGCAGAAAGCCCCCGAGTTTCTGAGCCCAGTTGTAACTGTTCTCCCATATCTGGGCCCTTCCTTTTGGTCCTTTCTCCTACTTTGCTCAGCACCCAAAATTTGCATCAGCCATGCATGACAGCGTGGGGACGGTGGCCCACAGTGGCATGTTTCATTGGACACTTTTACTTTTCATTTTTCTCCTCTTCTCACTAGGCGGAGAACACTAGAATTCGTTTTTCTGCCTTATCTCCTGGCTAACTCTTTACACTCTGCAGGGCCCAGTGGGGCTCCTGGGCACAAGGGCTTTCTGTCTCCCTCATTTCTTTGATTATAGGAAATAGTCTTCATTTAGCCTCAAAGACGTTCCCTGAGTTCCAGTGGACAGATTCAAGCCATTGTTCATTAGGGAAGGGAAAGTCAAGGTGTTCGTCACTCAGTCGTGTCCGACTCTGTGAACCTATGGACAGTAGTCCACCAGGATCCTCTGTCCATGGGATTCTCCAGGCGAGACTACTGGAGTGGGTTGCCATCCCCTTCTCCAGAGGATCTTTCTGACCCAGGGGTCAAACCTGGGTCTCCTGCACTGCAGGGAGATTCTTTACTGTCTGAGCCACGAGGGAAGCCCAACTAGGGAAGGACGGGAAAGTGAAACCAGGGAGGAAGAGCTGAGCAGCCTTGAGGCAGGGGCTATTTCCCATCAATGGATACACACACAACAGTGTCTTTGAGCTGTTTTGCAGATACAGAAAACCCTTCCAGGTGGAGAAGTCAATGTTTAATGATGACATGCTGCCCACAAGCAGGTAGACTCCAGACCAGTTAAACTTGAAGGTTGATGATGCTGACCCCTACTCACCTCACCACCAACCATCTAAAGAATGTTCACGAGCTGATCACACCCTCGTTTACTGTTAATACAAAACTTATCACTGTCTTTCCCAAGTGGGGACGCTTGGTTTTGAGGGTGTTAACCCTCTGTGTCCCCCCTTCACCTGACAGAGTAATAAGCTCTCCTTTTCTACTTCACCCAAAACTCTGTCTCTGAGATTCGGTTCAGCCCTGGTGCGCAGAGAAGCTGAGCTTTCGGCATCAATTTCATCATTCAAGCATTCAAGACCAAGCGCAAGGCCAGTCTGCAGGAAGCCCTCAGCCCTTCCCTCAACCCAAACTGGCAGCAGAGCTGTCTCTGGGCCCCCAGAACCCAGTAAGCATGGTAAGCTTTAACTGTCTGCCCGCCCACCCATCTTGCTCGTCTGGGGCCCCTTGTGGTTCCCAGGTGAGCAGACACAGCCCTTCACAGGGTGTGGGCGCTGGGCAAGGTGAGCTGGAGGACAGCCTGTTTCTCCCCACCTCCCGCCCCCACCACCAGGCCAGGGCTGTGCCCACAGCCTCCTCTGCTTGGTGCCAGGCTCAGCTCCTCCTGGGGGCCTCTACTGGCCTTCCAAATGAGGACTGTGGTTATCAGCTCCTTCACGACAGTGGAGGGAACCTAAACCTCCCTCGCCACACTCGGCTCTCAGCCCCTGGGCCCCTCAGAAGATACAGGTGCCTGTCTTCATCAGGGTGCCAGTGTCCTAGGAGGTCAGAGCTCACCAGAGCCCTCAGCTTAAAGAGAAAGGACAGTGGGGATTTAATTGGATCGGGCCTCAGACTACACAGACCCAGCTTCAGACTTCTGGGAGCGAATATCTGTATCCATAAACAAAACTCAGTCATCTGGAATGCTGACAGCCCCCTGGGGCCTCTCTGGGTGACAGTGGTCCCAAACCCCACATGTCCTCAGCCTGAGCTGGTGCGGCCAGGGCGGGGTGTTCAGCCACAATGGGGGCAGTTGTGAGGACCTTTCCACATGCTCCATATTCCTCCTTAGAGGTCGTCCACCTCTCGTTAAGGCACTGGCTTCCCAGGTGGCTGTGGTAAAGAATCCACCTGCAAATCTAGGAGACGCAGGGAACGTGGGTTGGATCCTTGGGTCAGGAAGATCCCCTGGAGAAGGACATGGCAACCCACTCCAGTATTCCTGCCTGGAGAATCCCATGGACAGAGGAGCCTGGTGGGCTGCAGTCCACGGGATGGCAAAGAGTCGGACACGACTGAGCACACAACACACACACACACACACATTAAAACAAACTTACTTAAGTTTCAAGTAGTGATTGGGGCAGAATGAGGCGTTTCAAAATGTTCCTAACCTCAAATTTATGTGAGGTTATACGTCATATACCTTATACCTAATAATGTGTTTTCAGGGCAGGGGGGAAAATCCTTTAATTAAGAAAGTAAGATGACAGATGACAGCAATGCAATCAAGTAAGCCACCCTTCAGAGCCTCATTTATCACCATGTCCTCTCCAGACCCACCCTGGAGCACAGAGCTGCTGATAGGTGTCAATGGAAGGCTTGCTTACGATTGACCAGTGCACAGCACCTCAGCCCCAGCCTGGTCACTTTTGGGACCCCATCACGCAACCTGCTTCAGGGGCAAAGAGGTGAAGAAGGGCAGCTCGTTGTTGGAAGCAGAGGGGTGGGGAGGGGAGCTGCCCCGTATGAAGAAACAGAGATGTGCTAACACGTGGAAAAGCGGCAAGTTCTGTGCCTGGCGAGTATCTCTGCTCACTCAGAAACCACATTCCCTAAGAGAGGTTTATCTCAGGGGCTGCAGGCACTGTGTTGAGAAAGGTCCTGAGGCTGAATCAAGGCAGATGACAACGGGCCCTAAGGTAGGGAGAGGTACCCACCAGACTGTAGAAGAGGTACCCGCCAGACTGTAGGGAGAGGTACCCGCCAGACTGTAGGGAGAGGTACCCACCAGACTGTAGGCTTCCCAGGTGGCTGTGGTAAAGAATCCACCTGCAAATCTAGGAGACGCAGGGAACGTGGGTTGGATCCTTGGGTCAGGAAGATCCCCTGGAGAAGGACATGGCAACCCACTCCAGTATTCCTGCCTGGAGAATCCCATGGACAGAGGAGCCTGGTGGGCTGCAGTCCACGGGATGGCAAAGAGTCGGACACGACTGAGCACACAACACACACACACACACACATTAAAACAAACTTACTTAAGTTTCAAGTAGTGATTGGGGCAGAATGAGGCGTTTCAAAATGTACCTAACCTCAAATTTATGTGAGGTTATACGTCATATACCTTATACCTAATAATGTGTTTTCAGGGCAGGGGGGAAAATCCTTTAATTAAGAAAGTAAGATGACAGATGACAGCAATGCAATCAAGTAAGCCACCCTTCAGAGCCTCATTTATCACCATGTCCTCTCCAGACCCACCCTGGAGCACAGAGCTGCTGATAGGTGTCAATGGAAGGCTTGCTTACGATTGACCAGTGCACAGCACCTCAGCCCCAGCCTGGTCACTTTTGGGACCCCATCACGCAACCTGCTTCAGGGGCAAAGAGGTGAAGAAGGGCAGCTCGTTGTTGGAAGCAGAGGGGTGGGGAGGGGAGCTGCCCCGTATGAAGAAACAGAGATGTGCTAACACGTGGAAAAGCGGCAAGTTCTGTGCCTGGCGAGTATCTCTGCTCACTCAGAAACCACATTCCCTAAGAGAGGTTTATCTCAGGGGCTGCAGGCACTGTGTTGAGAAAGGTCCTGAGGCTGAATCAAGGCAGATGACAACGGGCCCTAAGGTAGGGAGAGGTACCCACCAGACTGTAGAAGAGGTACCCGCCAGACTGTAGGGAGAGGTACCCGCCAGACTGTAGGGAGAGGTACCCACCAGACTGTAGGGAGAGGTACCCGTCAGACTGTAGGGAGAGGTACCCACCAGACTGTAAGCAGAGGTACCCGCCAGACTGTAGGGAGAGGTACCCACCAGACTGCGGGGTGGGGCGAGCAGCCTGGCAGGTGCTGTGTGTTTGTGCCCTCTCTCATCACAGAGTGTGCGCAATGCCAGCTATGCCATATACTCCCCTGCATGTCAGGGAACATCAGCGTTTTCTCACTTGTTCCTAAAACAACTTCATGATGGAGGCAAGACAGGCAGTATCAATCCATTTTTCAGGTGAGAAAGCAGCATTTTAGAAGGTAACAGGATCGACACATTGCTCCCATTTTTATGAGATTTTCTTGCTACTGCTAGTAAGACAGTTGAACATCTGGTGAGCAGGTTAAAACATGGGCAATGCAACAATATTTATAGCATTGCTCTCGGAAAACACAATCAATACTCCCTAAAGAACAGCAAGCTATCCTGTCCATCTGTGTTAAGACGTGAGACAAAATATAATTAAAGGATAAAACTTATGAATGATGATGAATATGAACTTCTTTGCAAATGGAATAGTATTTGAACTTATACACAGACTTTTTTTCAGTAAATATGTACTGCAATACTACACAACCCATGGTTGGTTGAATTCACTGATGTAGAACTGTATATACAAAGGGCCGACTGCAAAGTTATGTGTGAATTTTTTACTGCACTGGGGGCTGATGCCCCTAACCCCCATGTTATTCAAAGGTCAACTATAGGGCTCATTTATGTTGACACTTGACAGAAAATTCTGCAAAGCAACTACCTTTCAATTAAATAAATAAATAAATAAAGGTCAACTGAAGCTGATGCCCCAACATGAAACATAAAAGAGATTGAAAATCCTGACTGTAATTTCTGTGCATGCCCAGAAACAAAGCCAGAAAAAGCAGTTAAACTAAATTAAGGGTATACATTTGAGTCACATGCTAAATGCATAGAATATGCTAGAATACAGTCTAGAATGGGTTAGATCAATGTGTGCACACATGTGTGCTAAGCCACTTCAGTCGCTCCCGACTCTTTGTGATCTTATGGGCTTCAGGCTGCCAGGTTCCTCTGTCCACAGGATTCAGGCAAGAACACTAGAATGGGTGGCCATGCCCTCCTCCAGGGGATCTTCCGAACCCAGGGATCGAACCTGCGTCTCCTGCAGCTCCTAAATTGCAGATGGATTCTTTACTGCTGAGCCTCCAGGGAAGCCCATTAGATTAATGTAGAAATAACTAAAATCCAAGACAGGATGTGATACTCGCCATTGGAGAGACACAAAGAAAATACAATGGGAGATCACTGAGTCAGGCGTATGGATGTAAACATTCAGCATGATTACTGAATGAATTTTTATAAGTATATAAAATTTACTTTCAAATTTAAGAAACCAAAAAGAGAGAGCATCTCTCTCAGTTTTATGGATTAACTCTGACTCTCTGTGGTTTTCTTTTTCCTGGATGAGGAGGTAGGTATGAAGAAGCCCAGCCTATAATGTATTCAAGTCCATTTCCTGAAACCTTTCTAGGATCATATATAATGAGCATTTGCTAATAAACCAATTTAGCTTGGGACTCGCGACATGGATTTTAATTTCTCCTTATAATTTTCAAAGGTTAGTAAAAGAACAAATAGAGCTTCTACAAATGAACACAGAAATCAAGAATTTGATGTAATTCCTTCCACCATTAAATAGAAATGTTTTCAAACTATCCAATAGGGACTGTGATCCATCTTATTCCTTAACTCTCCTGGAAATGAGAGACCCTCTGCTTGTCTGGAGGCTGAACTAGTCCACTCCAGGCAGAGGGTAAGGGTCTTCTGTTATTAACTCCCAAAGTCTCTGATCATGGACACTCTTAGGAGTGACATCTCCTCTCTGTCTGCTATGCCTTGGTGCCCAGGTCCTTGTGGGCAAAAGAAAAAATGTCCTGACTTCTTTGACTTTTGCCCATCGAGGGACTGAGACTCTGTCCTCTCCCCTCAAGTCAGGCAGGCTTGAGGCAGCTTCAGTCGAGCAGAACGGCGGAGGGGCCCTGCGTCTTCTGGAACAGAGCTTTAAAAGTCGTGCTGCTCCTGTGTGGTCCCCTGAAGCCAGTCCCGTGCAGTGAGAAGCCCAAGCAGTGGGAGAAGCCACGTGTGGACACACCGCTCAGCCGTCCCGGGGAGCCCGAGCTTCAAGCCATCCAGCCCAGGCAACACGTGTCTGGGTGAGGAAGCAACCAGACGGTTCCAGTCCCCAGCCTCCGGCCAGCCCAGCCATTCAAGTCTTTCCAAATGAGACCCCAGACCTCCTTTCTGTGTTCCATACAGTTTCCTGGCCCACAGCACTTGTGACATATTCTCTTATCCCCACAAACCTTGGGGTCATTTGTTACACGGCATTCAGCCAGAACACCCACCATTACTTCTGTCCATGTCGCTCAAACTTGTCCTGAGTCCACCTCTTAATCTACTTCAATCCTGGCTACGGGCTTCTCCAGTGGCTCAGTGGTAAGGAATTCCCCTGCCAGTGCAGGAGACACAGGAGACGTGGGTTCAATTCCTGGGTCAGGACGATCCTCTGGAGGAGGAAATGGCAACCCACTCCAGTGTTCTTGCCTGGAGAATCCCATGGAGCCTGGCGGGCACAGCCTGTAGGGGTGCAAACAGTCAGACATGACTGAGTATGCATGCATACATACATACACACAACCCAACTACGAATTCTCTGCCAACCCTAACACAAACTTTCCATCTTAACACTCACCCAACTTTACACAAATATTCTTCTCATCATAATTTTTTTATTTATTTCCAAAATGTATTTGTAAAACCATTTTACTATCATGGGATGTTTCCATCCTTTTCCATTATAAATATGCCACCATAAACATCTTTGTATGTGATTTTATGCTTGCGTTTCAGATTTGTTTTGAAGGGTCGATTTTCAGAAGTTCAATTAGTGGGTTAAAGAGGATTAACGACTTTAAGCTCTGGAGACATACTGGCAAATTTATTTTCAGAGTTATAACAATTTAGAGTGACACCAGGAATCTATGAGCGTGTTTGTGCTGCTCTGCCCTCTCCAGTTAAATTAAGCTTCATAATTAAGAAAACACTAATTTGAAGCATAACATTCACGGTTTTGTTTATCTCACAAATTTATTTAGAGGTGGGATGCCAAGGGCAGCTAGAATCATAGGTACGTCACAGCACAAGGTACAAAACCAGAATATGGTTTAGAAGAGAAAAACCAAAAGGAATGATTGCTGAGCCCAAGGTGGGGCAGAGAGAGAGAAAGATGGTTCAAAAGGAGATGGGAGAAGGTAGCAGAAGGGGCCCTCAGACCATGGCAAGACCAGATGCATGGAGGAAGAGGAAACTGACGAGAAAGATGAATTCCAAGCAGCTGTGGGTCACTGTGTGGGTCAGAGCTCCCTGAGGTCGGGTAGTAGACAGGTCTCCAGGGAGACCTGAGAATCAGACCAAGGGATTGGAGAGACCCATATGCCGAGTCTTTAGAGAATAAGAAAAAAAATTCTGATCAGCAATATCGTTATGATAAAATGTCCACTTGTTTGTCACCTCACACTTTCATCGAGAGAAGCAAGAGGATAGAACAGTAGCTTTAGATAAACAGCAATAGGAAAAATGTTGTCAATATTCAAAATATTCCAAATAATACTTGGGATGGAAGTGAATTTAATTCTAATACCCTTACTGTTATTTTCTGCAACAACTAACGATCCATCTTCTTGCAGTTAAATGCAGTTCCTTAAACCAAGAAATGTATAAGAAAATTCCAAACAGTCTTTCCAAAGAGTGTATTTTTTGAAATTGCGCTGTTTAATGGTCAGCAGTTTTATTTATTTCTTCCCAGATACCAAGGCTGGTGATAAAAACATTTGGTCTGGGTGAGCCTGATTTTGGCAGCAGCATATTATGTAAATAAATATCTGCTTAAAAATGCATCACACAATTGCAACTGATACCATCAGCTACCCAGTTTCTAAGAACAATATGAGATAAACCACAATTAAGTCTTCTAAACAAGAAGAGAGCGACAGTTAAAATAGTCAGTTTTGTTTAAACTCTGCTCTGGACTGGCATTAGGACCTGGGTAACTCAGGACATTGCAGGCTGCTGGACTTGCAGAAAGAAGCATCTTTCCCCAGACCACACTCAAGGGCTTGGCACAGACACCTCGTATGTACAAGCAAATCAATATTTTTTATTTCCTGCTGAGCCTGGAAATAGGCAAACTAAACACTCCATAGTATAAGTGATATTTACATGTCAGGTGTGATCATTTATATTTGTACACTGACCTACAACATGCTAAGGTGATTCCCTTTTTATAACCTACTACATTATCACAACAATTCTAACAAAAAGCTATTAGTATCCCCACATTTTTTCAAAAACTGGCGCTAAATAAATCCAACTGCTTGCCTACATGTGGGGAGCTCAGTGCTGAGGGGAAGTATACAACTGCCATTTGATACAACTTAAAACCAGTGTTTTCTTATTGTACCTGGACCCTCAGACCCACCACACCTGAGACCTCAGACCCACTACACCTGGGTGTTCAGACCCCAACATACCTGGACCCTCAGACCTCCACACACATGGGCCCTCAAACCCCACCACACCTGGACCCTCAAACCCCCACACACCTGGATCCTCAGACCATCCACCACACCTGGACCCTCAGACCCCACCACACCTGAGACCTCAGACCCACCACACCTGGGTGTTCAGACCCCAACATACCTGGACCCTCAGACCTCCACACACATGGGCCCTCAAACCCCACCACACCTGGATCCTCAGACCATCCACCACACCTGGGCCCTCAGACCCCACCAGCCCACGCTGACCTCACCTCCCACCTCAGAGCGGGGTCTGGGCCCTGCCTGAGGACCTACCAGGTGCCGGCTGCCCTGCCCTGCTCCGCACGGCTCGCTCTCCGTGACTCGTGTCCGACTCTGTGTGACCCCACGGACTGTGGCCCGCCAGGCTCCTCTGTCCAGCAGATTCTCCAGGCACGGACCCTGGAGGGGGCTGCTGTTTCCCTCTCACAGTGCCCACTATGGTTACCAGGCGTCCCTCCCCGTGAGCTCTACCACCTGCCTTTCCAGGAGCGGGCCTACCACAGGCCAGTGACGGGCAGAAGGCCCTGTGTCTGCGGGGACCCCGGGTCCAGGGACCACCTGGAACACTGCTTTCTGGAGAAGCCCCCTCCTGCTTACACCACACTCCACAGGAGCAGCGAGGCCTCTCTCTCGTGTCCTGTTTTCCAACCTGCTTTCCCTCCACGCGGCTGACACCCCTCTCGGGAAACGAGGATTTCTCCTGAGGGCCTTGGGAAGGCACAGCGGGTGGCCTTTCTCACAGCTGCGGGTGCCGCTTATGAGGCGGGGCCCGGGGCGGCCCCCAGGGGTCCGGCAGTGGGTCCCAGTCTCTGCAGCTCAGTCAGTCTTCACAGACCAGGCTGGGAATGCGAAGCGGCAGGAGCGGGCAGCGGACCCAGGCCAGCGGGCAGCGCGGGTCCATCCTGGGGTCTTCGGCTGGGAGCCTGGGGGCCTCAGGGAAGCTCTGTGTCATCAGATTCTGCACAAGCAGACCCGAGACGAGAGGCAGAGGCGTGTGATGGGACGGAGTGTGGGCAGGAAATGAATGGTGTGAGGTCCCGGCTGGAGGAGAAGCAGGAAGCTACGAGGCAGGCGCAGCTCCGGCCTGATCCTGAGGGGCCCCAGGTGTGAGTTATCCCCCAGCGCAGTTCCAGCTGGAGCCAGGAAGCTCCAGCCCCGGAACCGGGCCACGTCTCGGGGTTGTGGTGGTGGGGGGCAGGATGGCAGGACCTGACCTCTGGGCTCTTCCTGTCTGTGCAGGTGAAGGAGGGGTCAAGGTCAGCGCCCACAGAAGAGCCACAGCTCCCCTGGGGAGGTGGGTGCGCAGGCAGGAGGGCCTGAGGGCTTTTGAATCGCGCACCAGCAGCGCCCTCCACAGGTGACAGGTGTTTAATTGCTTAATACTTGGGCTTCCCTGGTGGCCCAGACGGTAACGAATCCGCCTGCGATGCAGGAGACCTGGGTTCAGTCCCTGGGCTGGGAAAATCCCCTGGAGGAGGGCATGGCAACCCACTCCAGTGTTCTTGCCCGGAGAATCCCAAGGACAGAGGAGCCTGGCAGGCTACAGTTGCTAGCGTCACAATGAGTGGGACACGACTGAGTGGCTAACCCTGACCCTTGCTGCCAGCACTGTTCCTGAGCGGGTTCCCTTTGTCCTCCTGACAGTCCTCACTGCCCTGACTTCACAGAGGGGCAACCTGTGCACAGAGGCTGAGGCCGGGTTCCTGAGGCCGGGTTCCCTCGTGGTCGTACTGCCGGAGGCAGGGCCTGGCCCTGGGCTGGTATTAGGGCCTGTGTCTGCACGTCTCTTCCACAAGAGCTCGTTTCCTCCTCTAAGATAAAGGAGCAGCCAGCCGGGAGGGGTGGAGACGACCCTTGCTGATTATGGCGCGGCCCTGCCTCACGCCCGGCGGGAGCAGGGAGAACCAGGAAGTGGAGCAGACTCTGCAGCCGGTCAGCTCCGTGTGGGGTGAGCCTCTGGTGCCCACGTTCACTGATACTGGCTCCGAGACAGAAGGGGCTCTCCAGGTGTCTCAGTGGTACAAAACTCGCCTGCCAATGCAGGAGATATGGGTTCAGTCCCTGGGTCGGGAAGATGCCCTGGAGGAGGGCCTGGCCACCCAGGCCCGTATTCCTGACTGGAGAATCCCATGGACGGAGGAGCCTGGCAGACGCAGTTCCAGCCTGAAGCCAGGAAGCTCCAGCCCCGGAACCGGGCCACGTCTCGGGGTTGTGGTGGTGGGGGGCAGGATGGCAGGACCTGACCTCTGGGCTCTTCCTGTCTGTGCAGGTGAAGGAGGGGTCAAGGTCAGCGCCCACAGAAGAGCCACAGCTCCCCTGGGGAGGTGGGTGCGCAGGCAGGAGGGCCTGAGGGCTTTTGAATCGCGCACCAGCAGCGCCCTCCACAGGTGACAGGTGTTTAATTGCTTAATACTTGGGCTTCCCTGGTGGCCCAGACGGTAACGAATCCGCCTGCGATGCAGGAGACCTGGGTTCAGTCCCTGGGCTGGGAAAATCCCCTGGAGGAGGGCATGGCAACCCACTCCAGTGTTCTTGCCCGGAGAATCCCAAGGACAGAGGAGCCTGGCAGGCTACAGTTGCTAGCGTCACAATGAGTGGGACACGACTGAGTGGCTAACCCTGACCCTTGCTGCCAGCACTGTTCCTGAGCGGGTTCCCTTTGTCCTCCTGACAGTCCTCACTGCCCTGACTTCACAGAGGGGCAACCTGTGCACAGAGGCTGAGGCCGGGTTCCTGAGGCCGGGTTCCCTCGTGGTCGTACTGCCGGAGGCAGGGCCTGGCCCTGGGCTGGTATTAGGGCCTGTGTCTGCACGTCTCTTCCACAAAAGCTCGTTTCCTCCTCTAAGATAAAGGAGCAGCCAGCCGGGAGGGGTGGAGACGACCCTTGCTGATTATGGCGCGGCCCTGCCTCACGCCCGGCGGGAGCAGGGAGAACCAGGAAGTGGAGCAGACTCTGCAGCCGGTCAGCTCCGTGTGGGGTGAGCCTCTGGTGCCCACGTTCACTGATACTGGCTCCGAGACAGAAGGGGCTCTCCAGGTGTCTCAGTGGTACAAAACTCGCCTGCCAATGCAGGAGATATGGGTTCAGTCCCTGGGTCGGGAAGATGCCCTGGAGGAGGGCCTGGCCACCCAGGCCCGTATTCCTGACTGGAGAATCCCATGGACGGAGGAGCCTGGCAGGCCAGAGTCCACGGGCTCACAAGGAGTCAGACCCAACTGAAGCGAACTGGACACGCGCTCATAGGCAGGAGCAACCACGCACATTTAACTCAGTATGAGGGCAGCTACTCCCTCCTATTTCACAGGATGTGACCGACCGGCTCCCACGTTCCGTTTGTGTGTGTGCGTTAAGTCACCTCAGTCATGCTCGACTCTGCAGCCCTGTGGACTACAGGGCGTGCCCTACACTGACTTGGCCCAGGAGCCCCGGTCACCAAGCCTGGTCCAGGCAGTGACATCCTTGGTGGTTCGTTTTGCGTTTGAACCCTGGAGCATGCCAGGTCAGTGCACCTGGGGAAACACGTGGCCAGGGTCCTGAGAACAAAACGACTTTGTCAGCAGATCAAACCGAGCCTGTGCTGTGCGCTCCTGTTTAAAGACGCTTGTTTAACGTATGGCTGAGTTACTAACACTGAACTCAAGCCATTATCTCTGGAGCTTCTGTCTGAGTGAAGCTCATGTAACACGTGTTTCTTCAGAACCTCTTGTTCTTAAGATCCTGGGCAGTGTTTCAGCATGATGCTTGAGGGAAATTTTAAACAGTAAAGGCATCAACCAGAAGCCTAAAAGTGGGGAAAATGTGTCACTAAATAGACTGTGAAAAGGCCGCTTGTTTAGTATGGGAGCCGAGACCAGGAGGCAGGGTGCCTTGGTTCCCCCTCCGCTGGGACCGTGTGTGTGTCAGGAACTCAAATTCCCCACTGCTCTATGGTTAGACGGATAAATGCATGAAAGCGCTGAGACTATTGACCTGGGGCCCCAGATAAATGTTAGCAAGTGGGTGAATGCACAAATACAGAATCTGCAGCTGCTGAGGACAGGCTGTGTGAGATGCTGGTCACCAGGTCAGCGTCACGATGAAAGATGTCGCCCTGGAAAAGCTCCATGACTGTAACGCAGACACCACCCATGAGAACGGACTCGGGTCCCACAGAGCCGTCGCTCTGGCCCTGAACAGCTATAGGAGACACCAGCGCTGCTCCAGTCGAGTGCCAGCTTCCAGCTAGAGAAGGGCTGGTGGGCGACTGGTGCTGGCCAGGCCCTGCCCGCAGCCTCTGCCAGCATCGCTGGTGGGGATCCACAGTTCTGCAGACCAGAGGTTTATGACACGGTGCTCGGAGGAACAGCGTGGAAGTAGCTGCAGTATCCGCAGAACTGGGATCCTAAAAGGCCTGCCCAGGCTGGCACCGTAGCCTGGGTCCATGCCATGCCCGTGAAGCGTGGTGCATGCCCAGGGCCCAAGGGGGGAACCTCATATACGTCACACAGTGAGGGAGCCAGCCTGGACCCCTGAGCCCGCTGTCCTGGGCAAGCGACCGCGGTTTCAGGGTGAGCGGCCTCGGGCAGGCTACTCAGCCCCGCTGTGCCTCGATTTCCTGACCTCAGGCACCCACCCCAGGGGTGGAAACGGAGAACCAGAGATCCCCCAGCCTGTAAGCGGTGCGCTGGAGGTGCTGTCTGTCACTTTGCTGTTACGGCCCAAGTGCTTCCTCTCTTCTCATCCTGTAAAATCCCGATGAAATGAGCTGTGCCCGCCTTTCCTGATCTCCGTCCTGTTCCATTTCACACTCAGAAACCAAGCATGCAGCACTTTGCCCAGTTTTGGAAGGCAAGCTGAGGAGATGCCGTTCACAGTACGCGTGCACCCAGAGGACATGACCTTCACTGCAATAAGGCAGGCGCAGAAAAGCAAATCTCATGTGGTATCATGATACTGAGAACCTAAAGAGGTCAAATTCATCGAGACGAAGAGTAGGTAGCTGTTGCTAGGGGCCGAGGGAAGTGAGAAATGAAGAGAAATTAATCAAAAGGTACAGAGTTTCAGGTATAAGATGAATGAGTCCTAGTGACCCACTGTACATGTACATTAGAGCTGGCTTGAGTTAGCACTACTGTGCTATGTACTTAGAAATCTGCCGAGAGGATAGAGCTTATGTTAAGTGCTCTTATCACACACATACAAACTACCTTAGGACGGAGGAGGGGGAGGGGAAGAGGCGAGGAGAAGCGCAAACTCTGGGAGGCGACGGCTGTCTTTACACACAGATGGCAATGATGGCTCCGTGCTGTTTGTATACTCCACACTCATCAAGTTCGTACACTAAATATGTACAGCTGTTTTCACATCAATTGTAGTTGTTCAGTTGCTCAGTCGTGTCCGACTCCTTGTGACCCCATGGACTGCAGCACACCAGGCTCCTCTGTCCTCCACTATCTCCCGGAGCTTGCTCAGATTCATGTCCATGGAGTCGGTGATGCCATCCAGCCATCTCATCCTCTGCCTCTTCCTTCTCCTTTTGCCTTCAGTCTTTCCCACATCCAGGTCTTTGCGATGGGGTTAGTGTCCTTCAAAGAAGAGACCCCAGACCTCACTTCCTGTCTCTCTCACTTTCTCTGCCACATGAGGACACAGCAAGAAGACCACCATCTGCAAACCAGGAAGGAAGTGGCCTTTCCCAGTCTGCAGACACCTCGATCTCCGGAACTGAGAGAGATTAAGGTCTGTGCTTAAGCTGCCCAAGCTGTGATTGTAAAGGAGCAAAAGGCAGCCCTGGGGCCTTGCGCCCTGAATGGCACCAGCTCGTAATCCTTTCCTCAGGCTCTGCCTTCTGGAGGATACAGCGTTGGTTTCAAGTGTTCAGTTTTTAAGATGGAGATTAAAAGATCTATCTTGCACGCTTGTTGTGAGCACGAAATCAAACATATGGAGAATGAAATCACACTCACCTGCATAATCATTTATTGGGCATTAACCATTGACAGAGATTGTGCTAAGACTCACAGTCACAACCTCTGGACCTCAAACAACCTATGAAAGAAGCCTTGTACCTGTTACCCAGGTGAGGAGAGGGAGACGGAGGTTTATCCAAGGTCAACATTGCAGCGAGGTCAGGAGCTGTGAAGGAATCTGTACTTGGAGATCTGGCCTGGGGGCAGGGGCACCTCCGTGCCCCCTCTGCATGATTAGTGACACTAGGAAGACAGACCAGCACAGGGAAGGGGTTTACAGATGACAGCTTCTCTTTCCCTCCATCTGTCTTTACAATCATTACGTAACATAAGCTGTCGTTATTTCAACATAGTTTGGTAACATGCTGCTGCTGCTGCTGCTGCTAGGTCGCTTCAGTCGTGTCCGACTCTGTGCGACCCCATAGACGGCAGTCCACCAGGCTCCCCCGACCCTGGGATTCTCCAGGCAAGAACACTGGAGTAGGTTACCATTTCCTTCTCCAGTGCATGAAAGTGAAAAATGAAAGAGAAGTCGCTCAGTCGTGTCCAACTCTTAGCGACCCCATGGACTGCAGCCTACCAGGCTCCTCCGTCCATGGGATTTTCCAGGCAAGAGTACTGGAGTGGGGTGCCATTGCTGGTAACCCCCAAATGCATGTTTCCAGCTGTGGGGAGGATTAGCCCTGTGATGTCCCCTACAAGCGCTTGAACCACACTGGGAACTGAGGTTCAGAAACAACAAAATGAATGGACTACAGAGCATACACCGTAATGTTATTCTGCAAGATCCTTAAAAATGCATGAGCGCCCATCCTGATAATCACATATCCTTGGAAGCTGGTGGCTGTTTCTGAAACCCTTGCAAGTTTTGATTTGTGTTTCAGTACTGAAAAGTTATTCAGCTGTATTATATTGGGTTCTTTGTGATGGTGATTTGCAAGCAACTTTCTGATCCGCCCACCCCCCCCAAAAAAAAAAAACCAGATGAAAGCTGGCTCTGGGTTTGGCACAAACCACACTTGAGTTTGGAGCCCCTCAGCTTGTCTCCCCATAAGGTTCACCGGCAGCAGAAGGGCCGCACGAGGCGTGCAACCCCCCGACCACTCTCCTTTCCGGCACTAGAGGGCGCTATCTTCACTGAAAGGAAGCCGGCCACGCGGCGCGTCTAGCTTTCCTTTCTTGCAGAAAATTTGGAACCGTTATTGGAGAAAGCGGTGCTCTACTCAGGTCCTGGGCCTCCTCAGGCGCACACCTGGCGCACAGTCCAGCTGAGGCTGCAGGAGAGCAGCAGGTCCGGGAGGGGAGCAGGTGAGGGTCTCCAGGCCAGAGCTGGGGGGCCAGGTGCAGGGCCTGGGGCAGGGCAGGAGACAGCCTCCTCAGGGCAGGGAGAAAAGAAGGCGGCCAAGAGGGCACACGGCAGTAGTGGATGGGGAATCTTAGTCCTTGTCCGAGAGAGGTGGGGAAGGGACTTCCCGGGTGATAAGGCCGGTCGGAGCACGCCCAGCAGGGTGTTTAGAACAGGTGAGTGGGGATGGGAGCTGGAAAGATGAGGCTGGGGATGCGATGGGCAAGTGACTTAGCCTTCCCCTGGGCCTTCCAGTCATCCAGAATGACAGGTAAAACAGAGCAGGTCACGGTGGAGGCAGCCAGCTACACACATTAGTGACTCGGGTCCAGAATGAGGCTGCGGGCCGGGGTGTCAGCCCCACCCGGGTCCGGTCCGTGCCTGTGAAGAGGCGGAGGGGGCCCAGGGCAGGAGCGCTGGCGCCTCTCCCTGGTGGTAGCGGTGGAGGTGGGCGTGCGGAATGGACGTCAGGGTCTGCAGGAAGGTCCTGATGAGGACAGCCTCCTCCTCAAGCCCCCACCCCAGGCTTCTGATCCGCAGCCTGCATCCTGCATCCTATCCCAGCGTGGGAGCCGTGGGTGCAAGCAGTCCTGCCCCCTCTAATACCTGTCTCTTATACACATCTCCTGCATAATCATTTATTGGGCATTAA